>JAODLD010000002.1:675885-690211 GCA_026781065.1 Mormyrops boulengeri
ATTATTGTATATTTTCAATTAATTTTTCGAGTGAACCTGTAAATCTGTGCTGTGTAGCACCGCGGGGGGGAGGTGTTGGTTGGGGGGGGGGTGCGTTGTAGTTTTAAATCCCATGGCTGACAGAGTAATCATATTACCCCTGGACCTTTGAGCAAAAAACTTTGACCCCAACTGCTCTGACCTTAACACTGGCTTTCAGCTGTATATACATCTATATTTGCGTCTCTGAAAGAGAGCAATATTTGAAACTACCCCATAGGGATGAATGAAGCACCACTGTTTTTTATGTATTATTGCAGTGCATTGTAAAAGCCTTGTGATGTGTATGTGAGAAAGTGACTACAGTTGATACATGCCATAAGCCCTGCCCAGGAGTGGTGGAAACATTGAGATACTTCAGCCTTGTATCCCATCCAGGAATGTCAGAATTGAACAGTAAATAGAGCCCCGAAGAGACAGGTAGACACGATCCCAGCAGACCACACACTCAATGTGTCAAGTTAAAGGGCACTGTGCTTACACACAGAGTTTGTTCTACCATTGTTGTGCCATTGGACCATCTCACTGTGACTGTAATCATAATCTTAATGAACTCTTTTACAGTTAAGGAAACGTGAAGATGGAACAGAAGCAGCATTTTCTTTAAATAAATGTTACAGAACATTAAGAACAATCGACCCTCATTATTGATATGATCTCTAAGACATGCCAGTCCCTTTGTGACCTGGAGTAATGACTTAAGCATCACGAGTATTGAGTCAAAGTTGCGGAGACTTTTATGAATGCTGTTAAAAGGAGTCCGATATCTGAAATTGGAGTGCTGTATAAAAAGCCTTACAATTGTAACAAATTACAGAGGTGAAATTCAAATATTCAAACTAGAGAAGGTGGTTCATGAGCCTCAAAAGCCTTTTTTCATTCTTTCATGTGCTTAAAATCCAACTGTAAAATATTTACAGTCAATGCAACTGCCATTTAACAAAGAGCCTAGGATGACCAATATTAAACGGAGGCAATGAGGCAGAGCCGCTTTCGCATTTCCTTCTTTCAGCAATTTTAATACCATTGGGTAGTTTTGTATTATAAAACAAGGAATAATGGTTTAGTACAATTTATGCTGTAAAATTCACATGTCCCTGGATCTTCCAAACCAAAAAAGCAGCTTTTTTTACATAAGGTGTTCTGTGGGGGGTGGGGGGGGGATCATGTATGGATTACATCGTAGAGACAAAATCTCCCCACAATATGATTAAAAACTTGTTACTTTGATGTTGTGGGGACCATTTTCTCAGTCCCCACAGGGGAAACTCAGTTACATAAAAATCTGTGACTGCAATCAAAATCTAAAAATATCAAAGGTCTTGTATTTTGTTTGGTTACTTATGGTTAAACTTAGGGCTGGCTAGGGGTTAAGGTCGTCATCTCCCTTTGTCATGCAGGTGTACTCCAAGATATTTCAGCTTCCTCCTGCAGTACAAAGACATGAAGAGCATTAGCATATCTCAGTTGACCGTAGTGTGTGGGAGTACTATGTGATAGACAGGCAGCTTGTCCAGGATGTAACCCCTGCCTTGTACCCTGTACTGACTGGGATAAGGAACAGGTATAAATATTTGTCAATGAATGTGCGTTTCATTTTTTTCCTGCCCTATTCAAGAGTGTTTTGGAATCTTGCATCACAAAGGACCATCTCCCAGGCAGTGGCAGCTCAACCGTCTGCTTGCTTCTTTGATGTCTGCATGAATTATGTTGCACCAGTGTAGGTCTCTGTTTTAATATATTCAGCTGGAGGTGGCTGGCTGGCCTCTCCTGTGTCATAGCATCGACCGCAGGCATTGTCACATCCGTGCATCCAGGATTTAATTGCAGCCTTTTATTGTTGTTGAACTGACAGGGATCATTTTTGCTTTGCCGACACTGGAAATAAACTCGTCTGTCTTCCACTACCACAGCACTGGTCTGCAGTGAGCCTGGATCCTGTCCCAAGAAGCATAGGGAATGAGCGAGGGGACCAGAGGACACCCTGGATGGCATGTCAGTCCATTGTAGGACACACACGTACAAATAAGAAACAGGGTGCCCAACCCAGACCAATCCAATGATGTTTAAATTTTTTAGGGCTCCTGTCATTCATAGGCCCTTGGAATCATCCAAATTCCCCCTTTATTACGAGACAGCAGTTCACAAAACTGCATGTTTTTTAACTATGGGAGGAAGCTGCAAGGGGCAAAACATGAAAACTCCACACAGAGAAGAACAGGAGGCGGGGATCTGAATCCCCATTCCCGGAGGCGTGAGGCTACAGAACTACCCACTGAGCCACTGATTGTGGTACATCTGTGATTATTAAAACTGTACTGAACACAACATGGGCCCTATCCCAGGGTGCACAGTACACAAGGCAGGGGAACCACCTCAGTGGGACGTCAGTCCATCATATGGCACTTGGGCACACAGACAATAATGGGAGGCTTTGTGTTGTATAATTTCATCAAGAAAGAATATTATGTGGGACATGCTTAATCCAGATAGTCCCACCCAAACCGAAACGGCACACTGGACGGATCAGCATCAGTGTGCACACGGCTTAAATTATTAACACGAGTAGCGACGAGTGCTTCACGTGCGAGGAGGAATGAAAGCATGGATGAAAACGCGGAAAACGACATCTAGACGGGCATCGGACGAAGCCCGTCCAAGCGGTGACTAATGCTGTGGTCCTTCGGTGACAGGCTTTCACGAAAAGCTAGCTGGAGACCTGAGACATCCTCCTGTGGTTTGCAGTGCACGGCTGAGGCAAGGCCTGGCCTTCTGGAGTGCCTCTAAAAATACATTAAAAGCTGCTTAAAAAAATAAATAAATGAAATAAAAAAAAAACTGGCAACACAGGTGAGAAAAGGGAAAAAGCGCAGATGGTGAAAAATAGCCTTAGGGAAGCCTCAGCCCGCTGTACCCTTCCCGCTGGAAATATCATAAAGAGTAACTTAAAAATGAACGAGACAGGCAGTCAGGGGGGAAAATCAAATCTGCCGAGTAGAACGCGGCTGGCGGGAAGCAGGATTTTGCTCTCTCTCCATCTCAAACAAAAGGATTCCCCTCCTTACGGTCCCAGAACTGGAGGAAAGATGGAGCAAGGAGACGCTCATGCGGGGTTGTAGCGGTTACTACGGTGACCGCACCTCAAAGGATCTGCTGGATGACGGCCCCAACAAACAGCTCGGATAGCGGGTCCACACTGAAGGCAGAGGAACTGCGAAAATACCATAGCTCAATCAGCACTGTGGAACAGGTGGCCCCCTAGAAGTCTAGAATAGGCGTTTGATGGCATGTCACGTGGAGTCGCACTGAGCAACAAAAAGAACATAACGAGGTCAGGCCAGAGTAGATAAGGCCATAACAGGACTGCAGTCATTGCAGGTTGTGTGCTGGTGGTCACTGGTACTAATGGCAGCATTAGGTACTTGGGCCTTGTAGCCGGTGTGTATACTGTACGTTTCTGTTTGTTGTCGAACATGTTGTTTAAAATGGTTGAGTCTTGGACATAAATTCATGAAAATGGCGATTGCGCATTAACCGTCAGCAGTTGTAGATCGTGGGCATTTCCTTCCCAGCAATAAAATCTCCGCATGGTTGGCTCTACTGTGGAAAGTGCCTTGTTAACATTAGCATTATAATGCAATAAACTTTCTCTATAAGCTATCGGCGAAAAAAGAATGAGGAACATAAAACGAGGCAGAAAATGACTCCCGCTGCAGTTAGCTAGCTAATAGGTGATGTGAGCATGCTAGCTATCGATCATTCAGTCTTAAAGCAGATTCCAGAATTGGAGAAGCTTTATGAGCTTAGATGCTTAAATACAATTGTTGTTGTATAATGGCTAAACACATGTAACATTTGTTTTTCAAGTAAAAGTAGCAACAAAAGCAAACAATAAGTTAAGAGTAAATGGTTGAATGAATCATAGACAGCTGTAAATATCAATTTCTCCTATATTATTACAACATAATATTATACCATTTTCATACCGTACTGAACTACTATAGAATAATCTACATGAAGCTTCCTGACCAAAATCTTTAATGAGTCAATACACATCAATTGAATACAAATCAACGAGCCATTAACATCTATCCCACAGAATGGAATGAAATCTCGTAATGTATTAAATTGTTATCAGAGTTGGGTAATTCAGGTCCAGAGAGTAAAAGCCCAGCCCGGTATTTTGTGTCAACCAACCAGTTGAGTACTCTGTGACTCTTTATGCTGCGTTGGTTGGTTGAAACAAAATCCCGGTCTGGACTTTTATTCTCTGGACCTGAATTACCCAACTCTGATTGTTATATAAATGTTTTTGACAAAGGGCAGCCAGAGCTGCAGGGTAAAGCATGTTTATCAGAGGAGTCTACAGCTGCTCCACAAGGACTAGTCAGGTGACCAGGCGTCACAACATCAGGACAAAGCTAAGGAACATCACACTTTAAAAGAAAATGGGCACACCATGATCTTCACACCCTGACATGTCAGGTCGGTCTCTACATCCTCGGTGCTTACAAGACTTGGGATGTTCTCTGTCAGGTACACAGTCAATGTAGCTGAGCAGGACAGATGTACTGAGTACAGATGAGCCAGACTAAACAAAACCAAAGAACCAAGAGATCAGCAGCTGAATGAAAATAAAAGAAAATATATATTCCCACAGTCCTGACACAAGTCCTATGACCTGATATAGTCTACTGCCCAGTGCCTGTTTAATTCGCAAACACCTACACACAAGTTTTATTTTTCTCTTTTCTTATTCGCTGAAACAGTTCTGTTTATTTTCTGTACTGCGTTGATTGCATGCACATTTCCCATAATTCTTGTCCATTGTCTATATCACATATCACTGTTTACCAACCCTACCAAGATGTTTCTCACAAAACAATTATAAAAGCAGATCATGCATGACAGACTAGCCCTTTAAGAACCTAAATAACAAAAGTGAAAAGAGTCTTGTGTTAATACTGTGGTTGCAGGCTGGGCGCTGTTAATATCGATCAAGGGTGTGGAGCTGGACTGCTGTGAAGACACAGAACTCCAGCCCCAAGCTGACATCCCTTACCCTGTAGGCTCATACTTGCACTTAAATGAATTTACATGGGCTGAGAATACCAGAGATCTAATGAATGAAATGATATTTCACAGCCTCATGCCAACTTTGAAGGGCCCCATTCAAGGTAGCAGTGCTTGTAACCTCTCCACAGGCAATAATCATCCTCAATGTGAAGGGCTGCAGTCACCAGATTAAAGATGAAGACTCAAACCAAAAACGCAAACAGCCGCGTTGACCGCTCAGTGGCACGACGTGAAGTACGGTCCAAACATCGAACGAGGTTGTAGAAAAACAGAACAGCTAAAAGCTTTTGAAGAACAGAGCCTTCATCAGTTTATAAAAGGAAATCACAATGGAAAAGCGTCAAAAGCTTTTAGCAAGCTAGTATTTTTATAAACAAAGTGAGGAAGAAATGCTGCAGAATTGAATCAGTTAGGACTCATTTCACCAGCATGACTTATCACAATGGATCATGTGAAATGAATGGTGTTTATGTCGTCAATAAATCCATCCATCTTTCAACCGTTTATCCAGTCTGAGGTCATGGCCAGTCTACTCCATCCCAGGAATTATAGGGCTGGGGAACACACTGGATGGGATACCAGTCTACTGCAGGACACACACACACACACACACACAAACGCACAGGTTTGTAATTATATCTTTGTGGGGACTCTCCATTCATTTCTATGAGGAAAACTATAATCCCAGCATGACGACCTTGACCCCTACCCAGCCCTAACCTTAACCATAAGTAACCAAACAAAATAGAGAGCAATTTATAGATGATCATTCACCTAACAATTCACTTTTCAAATGAAAACTTGTGGGCTGAAGATGTAAACTCCGCACGCAAAGCAGTGGTGGAATTCGAAACCCCACACCCCCCAGGTGGACCAGGGTACCCCTCCCCTCCCCTCAGCCATCACACCACCCTGTGTCATAAAAATACATAAAGGAATCTAATAATTCGTGATGTACTTGCGGGAAACATGGTTCCTGAACAATAATGTGAACTCAGGAGAGCGTTTAGAAGATAAGGCACAGAACAGAGCCTCTGTAACAGCAAAACTACATTCTGCTAGTTGCAAGGAAAAAAGGGAAAGAAGGTCTTTTATTGTTAACAAAGCTATTATTGTGTGTATATCCTAGAGCACAATGATTTGTGTGAGTTATGAAACCTACAGATGGCAAAAAGACTTCAAAATGAGAATGTTACGACTGTGGAAAGGGAAACGATCCGCCAGCTCCAGTAGCGATTCTGTCAGGGTTCACATCCGAGCTGCTTTTAAGACTTATACATTTGATCGAAAACAAGCTCAGCAGGTTTATATCCATTTTCACACCTGAAGGTGAATTAGATAAACACGAGAGAGAGAGATTCCTTACAGAAGCAAATGGAATGACAACACAGCAGCACATACTACGGTGAATGTGTGGCTGAGATGCATAGAATAATGCCTAAGGCACTTAGAGTGGAAGTTAGGATGATTCCAAGGGCCCCTGAGTGACAGGGGTCCTAAAAATGGAACATAATTGGATTGGTCTGGGTTGGGGGCCTAATTTAACATGCTTTCCGGGGCCCAAAATCTCTAACAGTGGCCCCTGAACATATATTAGAGACAACTTGGAGGTGTCAGTTATGTCAACTTCATATCTTTGAGATATCACTTAGCTTAACTGCATGATTTTGGATTCTGGGAGGGAACTGGAATACCTGGAGGAAACTCACATTACATGGAAAGAACTCCACACCTTGCCGTTAAAACACAGAAGCAAAACAGGACATAGTTGAATTCATGATTCATAATGGCTTGAATCTTCTAAGGGATCCATGACCGTTTTTTTCTCTTATAACTCTCTCTCAGAACCTTGAGATTATCCCTTGTCATCATTAATTGAGATCTTTCATCACTGCTGCAAAACATCTTTATTGCTAAAGCCTTCATGCACAGAAGAGCAATGGTACAATTCAGCCACATAACACTGAGCAGGTGAAATGGGTGTCTGACAGTGATTATTTAAGGATGTTTAGTTATGTGGCTAAAGGTCATTGTACATCAAGGTCATCATCAAGTCTTCTTTAGAATTGGGTCACTATTATATGGCGATTTGCGTCACAATGCTAACCAAATGGATTAAGCTGCCGTTTAATGGTTCATTGCTGTTCCTTCATCATTTTTTTAATCCTCAATTCACAATTGCCATTAAACCACTTTACAGGGTTAAAGACAAGGTAACAACACTGATTGATGAGTGCTGCTTTTGGAAAGAAAAATCAGTCTCAAGGATATTACTCAAGTGTTGAAGGGCAATTAGCTGGAGAAAGCATTAATTGTGCATACTCCTATGAAGACCTGGCTGACTAGAGAAGGTGCCACAAGCCTAAGGTGTGACTGACAATGAAACAGGGCCCAGCTTTGTGTATCTGTCTGAGCAAGCATCTGAAGGTTTTTTTCCCCAGGCTTTCTTGACAACACCAAAGGATTTTTGATGTTTTGAAGCAGTACAAAGTATAAAGTATCACATCTGAGATTGGGCTTTTATTTGATTGCCTAAGTTTATTTAGACTGCTTTGTGCACTTTGCACTCAGCACCCCATGAAACAAATTTATTTTCACCCAACAGATAAACCTGTTGCCATGCAGGCAACCTTAAGGCACCACATAGGTCTCCGAAGGGCAGTTATGTAAACTTCTGGCAAAAATAGAGTGGTGTACTTCAGCTATCCCTCCTGCAGTGAAACATTATCAGATCCCAGTCGGAGCTGCTGGTGGAGAGGCATTAACCATGGTCTAAAATTCAGTCTGACCTCATGATCAACACCTTTAAGTCACTCTAGATGTGTGTAACTCGGGGTTTTTTGGCCACTCCATATTATTCTGGCCTTTTAGTGTCCATTCCCATTCTGTAACTGGCAAACATGTCCATGCAGAGAAGACTAGTAAGGATTATTGTGGTAAAATTACAAATTTGGTCTCTTTGGAAGAAAAAGAAAAAAAAAAACATTTATCAGCTGTAATTTTCTCAGAACAATAGCAACCAAATTAAACCAATACTGTACAGCGACTAGCTCTATTGAAAATAAGCATTTTTATCTCCCTGAGTTTAAACCAGTAAATGAATAACATCTTATTTATTTAACAGAGGCTTTTATCCAAAGCAATGTTTTTTTTGAGGGGTGGGAGAACAGGACCAGACAATCCCTGGAGCGACTGGGGGTTAAGGGCCTTGCTCGAGGGCTCAGTGGTAAAATCACACCACTGATTCTGTGATTTGAACCAGAGACCTTCCACTAATAGGCACAGCAGCCTAACCCATTGAGCCAGACACCCCGCTAGACAAGTGCTTCCTAAATTAGACCCAGTATGTCCTGCAGGGTGGTGCTCTCGAAGTTGGCTCCAGTTGCAAGTAGTCCCTATGTATCTTTAAGTAAACTTGTGGTGTACTGGTTTACTCCCCTAGTCCAAAAACATGAAGCTTCCTGACCAGCCTAACCCCCCCCATGTCTTTAGAATACAGAACTCCAGAGGCTACACTAAAAATGAAGCTGATTATTCAAATGAAATAAATCTCTTTGATCCACTGAATTGAAGCTATTAAAATGAGTGAATCCATCGCAGGCATTTCTTCACAGCCCCGTCGGTCAGCCTCACTTGTATATTCCTGTAATGGTGAGCCATTCACATGACATTAGGAATTGCGAATCCAACCCAGATAACAGGATGAGTGTAATTAATGAGACGGCACAGTACCTGGAAACAAAATACAAACAAACAAAAGCTCTCTGCATTGCTCATTTCATATAAACTTCTGTGCCTCAAATCTCCCGTTAATTAAAATCAAAGGAATTTTGGCATCGAAAGACGAATCTTTGCAACTGCTGCAAATAAAACACACCTCTAATTTAAATTTAATGAATTCAGGACCTAGAAAAATGAAGATAAAAAAATGGAAATTAACTTTCAGTTTTAATTAATAGTACTGTTGGAAAAAGAAGGGTCAAATAAAATTCAAGCGAATCAATTAACGTCATATAAAATTCGGAATATTTTCACTTTTAAAACAGTATTTTTACTTGGGCTTATGAATTATTTGGTATATTTTTCAGGTTGGAGTCACGGATTGGAATGAGATAGTCATCCTGGAACTCGAACAAACTTCCTATGAGATGTACAAACTAGAGTCGGATGCGCTTATGAGTGGATGGGTGGATGCAATGTATGACTAGGAGGATCTCCAACCTATCTGAGCTATCGAAGGGAGTAGGAGAGCACTTCTGCTTAACTTCTGTTTTCAACCTTGTTCATGTGAAAGCCACCTTTACAAGAAAAAAATAGTGGACAACCACAAATAAATAATGGTTAAACAGCAAGTGCCTCAACTCACCACAAGATGACTTATCCAAGACCTTCATTCGGCTCATAAGAAAACAGTGCTTGTTTATGAATTGTCATAATGCTTTATTTATCCACTCTTTTGAGAAATACACATACCTACAGGTGAGAGTGCAGTGCCCCTGGAGCAATCAGGGGTTAAGGGCCTGGCTCAAGGGCTCAATGGTGGTATCAGTCTCTCTGCTGTGGGATCACGGGCACGAAGTCCCAACCTGCTGAGCCACAAACCACCCCCCATAGTATAGGTGTCCCTCCCCTCAGTGAGTCGAAATAAATTTGGCTTCATTATCAGCGACCACTTATCCAGTCAGGGTAGCAGTCTGTCCCTCCAAGCATATGGCGGATGGAGAAGAACCAGAATGCTTTGCCAAAGCTTCACAGGACACTCACGCCTGTGTTGAAATGCCGAAGGCCCGGTCCCACCTGAACAGCGGGGTTTTTGGCCTGAGGGAGGAGAGCAGAGAATGCCATAGAAAAGCACATGGAATTGAGGAGACCCTGGGGCTAAGCTAAGACCCTGGAATTCTAGTGAATTCTTTAGTACATGTGAATGTGGGAATACTACCAGAGGAGCCACGATGTATCTGTAAATATGTTATGTAACTCTATTTATTTACTTTCATCTGGAAAATGAGTCACTCTTATTTGACATTCAACAAACAACCATCGCAATAAACAGTATTTTAAGTGGACTATTATAAAACAACACTCCTGATCAAAGTGTTAAAGGGCCTGGGCATCTCAGCATCCTTCTAGAGTGGTTACACTGGATCTGCCATTCCTTTGGCAAGATGTGGGTATATACAAAAGACATACATCACAAAGGCCTAGTTTCACAAATGGGAACATGACTGTCAGACGACCCTGTTGCTAGGTAACCCTGTTGCCGGTTACACAGGACTAAGATTCGTTATGCTATTAGCAACTCATCCTGGACTCGTTTACTTGCTCAAAATAGATTAGATAATGATTAAGTTAAGCTAATCCTGAATGAGTTGTTGAAAGAAGCCTTCATCTTTATATTTTTCCCAATTTTTGGACAAGTGCGTGTAAAATTGAAAGTGTTTGAATTATTTTTTAAGTGCCCCATCTGTTGTTACGGTGTGTGGCAATTCTTCAGATCTGTGCTGCATATTTTGCTATCTAGCTCTCAACAAGAACTGAAGGACGTGGTTAAGGAAAGGATATTTGTGCAACCTGAATAGTTTTTCCTTTTTTCGAAATAGCACAGAAAAGCACCGGTTACAGCTGTCACACTGAGCCGGCAGCAGTCGATGTGTTTGTTGATAAGAAAAGATACAGTGTGGCTGAGTGTAGTTAATGAGCACATTTTGCAGGCCCCTCAAGCATGTAGAGACGTCATAAACAACCTGGAAACTGTGGCAGTCACTCTGCCTTCAAGTCTTCAAGTGACATGCGTCACTGTCGACAATACTCAGTGCGCCAATCACCAGAGTTATTACCTGCCAAGTAGGCAGCTAATAGGGATTTAACCACTAGCTGACCATTCAACAGTTCTGACGTACAAAATTTCAGCCTCCATCTGGCCGTCAGCTGCTCTTCCTTGGAATCAAGGTTGTCCGACTGATCTAAAATTATTTTCTGCCTGTCAGTTTTACAACAGTAGCTCTTTGACTTTCCGACACGCTGTGTCCCAGATGCAGTTATTCGAAAATGCACATTTGGTGGTACCTCACAAATAACAGTCCATAGCAAAACCATAAATGGACCAGTTTATTTGTGATTTGAATGGCGTCTGATGGGGATAATTGCATTTTATTGCAGTGTTAGTTTGCCATTTATTTCAAGAAAAGAGCCTCATAGGTAACAGTAAAAAAAATAAAAATTCTATTTTATTCCATTTCAAATTGAAAAATAAGGTTTCACTTAAATGCAGCTGTAGTAACCATGTCAAACTGAAAATTGCAGGTCCATGCGTCTTACCTTGACGCAACACTTGGAAATTATTTCATTGTTAACATCCTTGGTGGAAAAAAGAGCAACTTTGGAAATATAAAAGATGTGGCATTCTTCCAGCACTCAAAATGACATCAAAACAACTAGCCCAAAAAAAATAAAATAAATAAAAATATGGAAGCTGAGAACTTCCTGGCAGATATGAGGGGAACTTGAGATATGTGTCATTGCATCTGTGGATCAAGCAAAACTGTTTTTTTTTCTGTTTCTCTTTCCACTTGCACCTTGCGGTTGTTAATGTGTAGACAGAGCTCGGTTTTTGATGAAGCTTTGCTTTTGTGTGTCACTGTTTTAGTCCCTGGCTTGGCTTTTATGGTTTACCTCTGGTCAGGAGATCACCCAAGAACAACAAGCCTAAATAAAACAGGTCACCCTGAACTTAGAGTGTAATGATAATGTAGCACAGACCACATTGTGTAGACTACAATGAGCATTTCCATGACGGATGCTGTGTTTCTACAAAACACCCTCATTCTCTACATTCATTAAGCTGTATTAGGGTCTCAAAAACTGAATTGTTTCCTAACCACATTAACTAAAAGATGGAAATCCCTTAGTTTTTGTCCCACATAACAAAATCTTTGGTACACCTAGTTTCATTATGACCATTTAATGCTTTTCATTTTTGCATATTGTTGTACCCATTTTTGCAGTGATCTTGCAATGATTTCACTGTGAACTGATGTTATGAAGGCAGAGATTAGAATTGATCAGGAGTGAGTTTCACGAAGGCTTCTTATTATTCGTGATTTGTAAGTTCTATCTTTTAACGTAGATCTTACGAACAACGTAGGGTTAAGAAGGCTTTGGGAAACTCACCCCAGAGCATTATTAACAGGCACACTTCCTGCTTAACTTCACCAGTGGAAAAATCTAAAACATGATGCCCACTAAGACTGATATATCACTGAGATCAACAAAAGAGCTGGGACACTGATATATAGCTCCAGGGCAAATTAAACATTAAGAGACCTAACTAGAGGAAGGTTCGGCTAAAACCTTGTTGACGATATTTAGTAAAAAAGTCAAATTATGATGCAGCCAAGCACATAACAGAGAACAAACATCTTAATGCTATAATAAGCATTCATTGCACGATTGTCGGTAATTTCAGATGGAAAAACACACCTGTAGATATAAAATAGACGATAATTAAACGTCACAAATGTACCCACAAAAGCAGCAAATGAACAAACACACCTTGCCCCTTTTCAGCACAAATTCTTTGCACCTGTCAACACGAGCGTATGCGCCTCCATTGCCATTTGAACTTTGAAAAACAATGTTACGCAACCAACACGCCGGATTGAGAATGTGCCGCTAGATGTCAGAAAAGGATCAGGATTGAGAAGCCAAGCTTGCCCGCTCCTATCACAGCGCAAAGCCTGCATCTGTGCAAGGGCTAATACCGGATTTGCGCATTCTATACACGTGTATCCTATATATTTGTTGTCCTTTTCGGCAAAACTTATTAAAGACTTTGCTCACGGAAAAAAATAACTTTTAATCATAATTAACAATTGTTTAAAGGGTTGAGAATGGTTTATATAAAATAATAGCCTTTCGAAGAAATAGGCCTGTTCACAAATCCGCGTAAAACGAAATCTTATTAGTCAAAAGTTAATACAGTCAGTTACAGCATCTCAGTTCACCTGCATCTGTTAGTGTTAGCTTTGGGTAATTTTGATATTGATCCACACACACACACACACACACACGCACAATCAGATTTACACACAAGACGTTTTTGAAAATGATATCCATATACTATGCGAATATGATGCAATTAAGAGTATGGAATGAGATAGGGTGTATAAAAGATATCCGTTTATGAAATAATACTCAGTTATTAATTGAAATGGAATAAAATGGAATTGGTATTTTCTTTAAATTTTCTGTAGTGCTGGCTGCAGTCTTTGTGTTGGACAAAGTAAATTTATTTTAAACTGTAATTCTCATTTTACATATTTTTGAAATAGTCACTTTGGAAGTGCTTAAGAAGGTGACCGGATTTACGTGGAAATGCTTCTCCAGGTGGGATGGAGCTCCAATTAAGCCGAGCATATGCCTGCTTTCCAGAAATCCCACGGTGCCATCTGCAGACAGTCCCTCGTGACCCCCCCCCAGCCTCAACAACAGCTTGAGAAACGGAGAATATCACATTTCACTAGGAGTCATCATATTTTGAAATAGATGTGGACTGAAATAATAAACGGCACTCCCAGAATTCCTTTGTGAACCGTGCAATTTAAATTAAAACTGAACTGCTTTTTCATCAATCGTGTCGCTAAAATAAAATGGGGATCAGGTATTATAAAAGTGCAACAAAAATAAATAGAAACAGCACACAAGGAAGACCATGATTTCAGTACAATACAAGTATAGTATGTCATTACTCTGTCACATAATCTAGTAACCAGTCTGTTTCACTTGGGCAATGGATCTCGTGATTTCTCGACCCCGAATAAACCAGCATAAACTGACGTCTACCAGATACTTCTCTGAAATGTTGATTGCCCTGTTGCCGTTTCCTTCTTTTTTTATTTGACCCTCACAATAACGGTTCCTGCTGGCAATAATTTCCCTTTGTCTGTCACAAGCATGTAACCGCACGCACGCGGAGCCCCAGCGACAATTTCAGCTCGCGCCGGTCACATGACCCAGCCTCCACTGACAGATGTCTCTCGGCGTTTTCCACATGTCTGCTGCTGTGTTTGTAAAATATCCTGATCATGTGCTTTGCTGAGCAAGTGTATTGTCTTTTCACTAGTGGGTGTGGGTCTCGTTTTCTCTCTCTCTCTCTCTCGGGGGGGGGGGGGGGGGGGGGGGGGGGGGGGGGGGGGGGGGGGGGGGGGGGGGG
>JAODLD010000002.1:700417-724254 GCA_026781065.1 Mormyrops boulengeri
CCCCCCCCCCCCCCCCCCCCCCCCCCCCCCCCCCCCCCCCCCCCCCCCCCCCCCCCCCCCCCCCCCCCCCTCCAGTGGTGTGAACTACTTTTTCAGCACTATTGCAACATTTTGTGTCATATGATACAAAGTCATATGACTGATGCTATTTTCGGTCAAGATCAGAGAAAGGTAAAGTCTTCTGAGAGGGAAAAAAACCACAGATATCAATCATAGTAACTGAAGCAGGAAGTAGGTCTAATATGTGAGATGGACATTTTCAATACTAGGTGTGCAAGTATTTTAAATGGCATTTAGGGGAGCCCAGGCAAGCACACGTGGACCCTGTCAGGTTACCTCCGTTTCTCTTTATAACCGGCCCTGTGAAACCACATCAAAGTTCTTGCTTGAGTGGGAGGCACAGTTAACATCACCGGAAACAAAGTCAGCAAAGTATTAAATCACGTCATGCTTCAGTTTTCTACTCACCTACGGGAATAAGCACCACACACTGCGGACACCAGATCTGTCCTCACCTTGTTAACTCTGTGATCCGCTGCCTGTATCTGTATTTTGTTGTCCCCTGCAGTTTTGGATGTAGATATGTTTTTTTAAAAAAAGAAATAAAGAAAGATAATGTGGAAAATAATGTGATTTCTGTAAATGTTTCATGTTGCAACATTAGTAAGTGCTTTTAAATATAGTGAGTTACATATACTTACAGTTTTGTTCTGGAATTTGCAGAGGAAATGACCCGTGAAACTTGAATCTGCAACATTTAGCTTAGCGGTTTTTAAATAGCTACTCTAACGCTGCTTGAAATAAGCCCCGCCAACTCACTAACAGTACAGATGTGTATGTATTTATCCACGCAGCCCCAATCCTGGAGGTGTGAAGCAACACCGCCGCCCGCCGAGCCACCATGACACCCAGTAGGCTCTTATGTGTGGGCAGTATGATTCATCTTGCAATCTTCTGGCTGGCCCTCGCTGAATTTTTATTTTTTTTTGAAGCTGATAAAGGTTGAGCACGTCAACATTTATCAAACAGTGCCCGTAAATAGCCTGTTTACCAAACCTACATTTGAGAAAACATACAAATAGTGTTTACGCAGAGAGTGGGGGCTTAATCTCATTAGCTGTAATATCCAGAGCTTTTTATAAAAGCTAAGGACTCTTTCAGATAAACCCCAAAACAGGCACCTGCTTGCTTTAGTGACTCAGACATGCACCCTCTGGTGGATGGTATAGGGAACTTCATTCAGGAAAGGCAACTCCATACAGTATGTTATCTACAGATGTTTCTCAACTTATTGGTCATATTTTGCTAATAATGTGTTACAAAACCTAATTAAATTAATGAGAGGTAGTACAACCGATTAACCTTTGAACTCGCTCTTTTTTGTTTTTGAGAAATGTTGGCTAGTCATCAAGATGCTCTTCATGGTCATTTTCTGTCTCTCTCTCTCGATTTGTCTTCCACAGAGTCTGCACACATCTTCTCTCACGCCCCGTCATCCCCTCAGCCGTCACCCACTGACTCCGCCCGTGTATCCCGCGCCGCCAGCCACGACCTCACCGCCGACGCCAGCGCGACGGAGGACAGCCGCAGCGAGTCCGAGTCCAGCTTGCCGCCAGATTACCTCGTCCTGTCGCAGTGTGAGACCGGCAGGGTTAAAGTTAACAGGCGAGTTGCCGTGCTCCCGCATTCTGGGGGTAGTCGTGTTCAGCGACCGATCCCTGTGAGGGTCAGATGGGTAATTTCTCAGGGTGGCATCACCTGAGGGGGTGCTACCCGGACTTTTTCCATCCCCACCTTCCAGCCCGGTTAACAATTTTTGCTACCCCCCCATTTATTTATTTTTTTATCAGTCAGACTGTTTTCACTACAGCTAGGTTGGCTATGTGTGCAAAAGACAAATTACAGTAGATGATTTTCCAAGGATGAGGGTGGGGGGTGAAGCTTGCCTTGGATGCCACTGGGCAGGTTATAAAAGCCGCAGAATGGCAAAGCATCTCTTAAATCACACTTTTATACGTCCATTTGTACAGTTTTGGAGAAGTTCCACTTAATTGTGTTGTTCCATGGTAATGCAACCGTAAGGAATCATGCTGACACATATGCAGTGCGATCCATGGTTGTTTATTCACAAAAAGCCAAAACTTGTAGTCGTTAGGTTGGGCAATTCATCAAAAATCATCAAAATGCATCAGGGGCCAGAGCCGTACCAAAATAGTAATCTAGAAATTGAGTTAATTGGGGACTTCACGCCAAAACTAAAACCGAGATATATTTTAGAGGGGGTTTAGTGCTATCTATCCATCTAGGTTGCTCTGTGGGGAGTTGCCTAGGTTTGGAGATATCGACTGTAGAAATGTTAGTCTTCTCTCAAATATAATAGGACTGAACGGCATTATTTCTGTGGTAATTAATGCACCAAAAAATACTTTAGAAAAATTCTACAGCAACGTCTGTTACCGGAAATTATGACCTGGCTACTCCAATCCATAGACTTTGTATCGAGCGCTTTAATGCACAAACTATTTTCTTCTACTGAACTCCACACACCAGTCATATCACTGCGCAGAAGATACAAGCACGAGTACCCAGATGATGTCATCCACATAACATGGCCCCTTTAAGAAATCAGGCACTATGGTGGCACATGTACACAGTACTAGCAAAGAAAAAATCTCAAGGACCCTTTCGTTCACTATGGAGACAAACTCACAGTACCTCACAGGGAGCTGCTGAATGGAATGGTGCTTAAATGATTACACGGGAAATTCATTACAGGTGAGTCCAATGAACAGTGTGCAGAATCGGGGAAGGTAGCCAGCTATGTCAGAGGTCTGTGCTGGATCCCAGATCTGCGGCTAGACGGGTTGGGGATCACGACAGCAGCAGGGTGCTTACTGGGTCGTGAATGTTAGTTTTCTTTGAGTTAAACATTTTTTTTAAAATCATCTAAATTGCAGGTGTAATTATTTGCTGTGCTCATTCCTAACTGCCCTGCACAGTGATGCATGACTCTGGTGTTTTTTTTTTATAATTAATTAATTAATTTTGTTTTTTAGTTTTAACAGCTGTTCAAACTCAGAGAGATCCCTGGAACAGAACTCGTCCGACAACGCCTTTGAGGACGTCTTCTTCTCGCCCCTCAGCGCCAGTCAGATCCCCTCCCCCTTCAGCTCAGGGAGACCCGTGGAGCTGACCCTCACCACTTCCTGCTGCTCCACCCCTCTGTGCAGGACGCTCGATCATCACGCCTCTGCCACCTCCTCGCCGGCCTCAGATGTTTTTCAGTTCGACAAGCCGCCGTCTTCCCTGCCCCTGGGGGGAACAATGGACGGTCACACGCCTCCCCCCCGACCCCCAAAGCCCACCCGCTTCTCGGAGCGCTGCGGGGACGAGGCAGTCCACTACGTGGCGCTCCGGAGCACTGAGGGGCCGTTCTCTCTGCGTCCTGCTCCCATTCCGCGGAGAATTTCCCTGCCAGGCCTTGATCACATTCGGAGAGGTATAGCATACCTAGCGAATGACAGAATCTGTGTTCTGGCCCACTTACAAGTCTCAGAGCTCTATATAAACTCTTTAAACAAACACTATTCATTTTAAAACTAAGCAGCTTGGAAAAGATCCACATTTTCTTTTAAATCAGGAGTTGCTGTACTTGCTTGATGGTTTGAATGGCATAACTTTTGATAAAATCGCTTGTCCTAAAGATTATACTCCCTCATGCTTTACAGCTATCTTCCATGCCAGTAGCTATTTTGCTTCACGCTATACGGACTGCTACATAACTCCGTCGTCCTCTGCTGTGTGCGAAAGCGTGCTTGATGTCATGGCTTTCTTTTGTAGAATTTGATACGAAGTCTGAAAGACGCTGGAACAAACGACTCAGTCTCAATTTGGTAAGATATAATTCTTTTTGTTAGTAAAAATAAAGATTTTTTTGTTTGAAAAAGAGGGGTATTAAATGAAAAACTCAAGAATTAAAACTCAAATTAAAATTTTATTAAAATAAAGTTAATTCCTTTAACGGTATTTAATTTAAAAAGGATTGTGTTGGTGTCATATAATCAAAAAAAACCTGCAAGTATGTTTACTCTCTTTTCAGCCTCATCTGACAGCCATGTCCAACTCGAATTCGACAGACTGTTGTGATGACTCTTACGTCCCTATGAATTCTGGGACTTCCCCACCTGCCACTGTTTCAGAGAACTCCCCTGATGGGTATATCCCCATGAGCCCTTTGTCAATTAAATACCTCCTGTCCAATAATAAAGCAGAGAACCTCCAGGCCACGCCCAACTTTCAAGTGCTGCCCAATGACCTGGAGCCTCCTCCGGTGAACCGTGATCTGAAGCCTCGAAGAAGAGGTGAGGATGACAAAGCTTAAGATGTGCAAAGCAGAAAAACGCCAATGCGAGTTATGAATATTTATTAATGCACGTAAAACAGTTCTGATGTTTTTACCCACACAATTATTAATGTCACACATGAGTGGAGTTTGCTTTATGAAATTTGAATGTCACAGGAAAGGAACTTTATGCTGTATTTTTTTTTCTAAATCATTACTTGTCCGTTTTCGGTTTCCTTATCTAAACACTTCATCATTATTCTAAATAATCTATCATACAAAACCTAAGAGGAATCTATAACGGAGCTTCCTACACCTTCAGACCATTTATTTTGGACAGGGACATGGAAGGGGATAGAGATTATCCAGGCAGCACAGGGCACAAGGCTGGGCTACTCCCTGAATGGGATGTCATTCCGCTGTAGGGTACAAGCTCACGCACACAATGGGAAGTTTATACCTCAGAATGTCTGGACAGTATGGAAAATTAAATACCTCCAACCCTCCTCATGCAGCTGATCACCATAACTACTACAACAACAAAGAGCTGTTCTTCCTCTACTCTTTTGTTGTTGATCGCTGATCTGTGAAAGTCAGTGCTGCCATCTACTGGAAATACCTAGTCAGTTGTCTTGCACATGTGTGGTCGACATGCACAGCGGTGCACGACTGCCGCAAGACAAAAAAATAAATAAATCTGGACTACATGCACAATGACCGCAGCCATCCGCAGCCAACCCACTGATGAAAACATTTACGTCACTTCCCCTCGTGTGCAAACAAAAGCGCATGCAGAAAAGTGGAACCTAAACTGTCCTTTAGAGGCAGCACTTAGCCAGTGTGCATGTCTTTGGACTGTTGGAGACCCAAGTGACATGGGGAGAACATGCAAACTCCACACACTGTGGAGGCAAGACTCGAACCCTCAACCCTGGAGGGGTGAGGCCACCGTGCCACAAATAAGGGACCTTCCAAAAGCGGAAATATAAAAACAAAATGGTCCATGAGTATGCCAGACAATCATGTATTTGTATTATACATAGTGATGGTGTTTGTGGGCGTTTGCAAAGATCACAAAGTGTGATAAAATCTGGAACTTACTTACTTTTGGGGACATTTTTCAGGTTGCCATTCGGATAACCTCAATTTTATAAAAAAAATCTATGACTGCAGTCAAAAAAGTAAAAAGGTCTTGTGTTTTGTTTGGTTACTTTTGTTTAAGGTTAGGGCTGCGTAGGAGTTATGCATGTTGTGATTGAGATGAAGGTTTTTCCCATAGAAATGAATGGAAGGTCCCCATTTAGATAGGTACACCAACAAGTTTGTTCGGTTTGTGTGCTTGTGCCCTGCAGTGTGCTTGTGCCCTGCAGTGGGCTGGTGCCCTGCAGTGGGCTGGTGCCCTGTCCTGGGTTATTCCCTACCTTGCACCTGTACCTTGTGGGATAGACTTTGGTCTGCACAGGACCAGCAGGTGTAGAATATGGATGGACTGATGGATAATCATTGCTTGGGATTTGATTTGGTCTCCAGCGAGACCTCCACCCCTAGACCTGCGGGGCTTGTCCACCATCCGAGAATGCCCGTTCCACCTGCCCCTGATGAGGACGCTGACGGAGCCGGGGTGAGTGAAACGCCTACCAGCCAAACTGCCCGCCTTGCTGGCTCTAAGAAACACAAAAGTGGTAACTGAGGTTATTTCCAGGTGGAGGAGTGCCAAAGGCGGTGTCCGTCAAAGCGGGCCTCACCGGGGGGCGGGGGGGCAGGTGTTTTCTCAGCTCAGCATGTTGTCTGGCATTTCCACATACATCAAGCTAGCCCGGATTGCAGCTCCACGCTTGACAGAATCCGACACTTGGCTATAATCTAGTGTCACAAGCCATGATCATCAACGTGCTCGCTGTGATAGCAAATCACGCTAGCCAGAGCAGAACGCATCAAGCCAATGCTCAAGACCCAAAACGAGGCATATATCTTAGAGCCTAGGGGGACATCCCCTTGCTAACGACTGCTTTAAGATGTTTCTATATTTCTAAGTGAAAAATTTCATTTTCTGCCTCTTCACCTCAACTACCCTCCTTTTAATTACTTTATGCATCAAATGTCGCTGTCTTTGAAGGCAGAATTTCTTCACATCCGTGTGCAGACCCAGTCAACAAATGAAGATTCTTCATCCTCTCTAAAAAATAAATGTCGGATATGGGGAATCAACTCAGCTTTTGCTGTGTGACATTCCTGCCGTTAAATAGCCTGATGTGTGTGCTTTTTTATACCCAGACCCTCAACAAACTGGTTCTCACTGGAAAGACGATGCAATACAGGAGGGAACCCAGCAAACGGAGAGGGCAACTGTCTTCCAGCGGTAATGGAGTTTAATTGCTTCTAAAATTAACCACTGAGCTGAAGAGCCGCTTTCATTTCGCATCCCATATTGTAACTTTATAGCTACATTATAGCTTATGTTGTAAGCGTTGTAGGCATCACATGATGCAAACGTGATGCCTTATCAGCCTGATGTATAGCTACCTGCTTGATGATCAACTAGCATTTTTATTCTTTTGGGGTAGGTCCTTCAGAGCAATCTGGTGTTCGTTTTATTATTTAAAGCCGATAAAGAAAAATCTCTTCACAACCCAATGAATACATTAGTGGAAACATGGAACAGCCAATCTGCCCATATGTTTCCTTGTCAACATGCCAGACCTGAGCTGTCAGCCAAGCAGATGGCTATTTTGCATAGATGTGTAAATGTGACTTCATGCCCGGTGAGTAGGCTTACGCCATTTTGCCTAAGATGTAAATTACCATTAGAGTTTATGTTTTTTTTTTTTAAAGTAGGGCAGCCCGATGGCCACACATCTTCAGGGTTAATGGTTTGAGCTCCATCTCGGCCCCATGTTTGCGTGAAGTTTGGGTGTTCGCCTTGTGTGTACAGTACGTGGGTTTTCTTTGGGTACCTCATGCATTCATAGGACATATGGTTTTTCTAGCCAGCCTCTCTAAATTGGCCATTGTACAGTATGTGTCCTGTGGTGGACTGACTGCCTGTTCTGCGTGGGATAGGCTGCGGGCCTACCTGTGACTCTGACTGGGATCGGTGGTTAGAAGAAGGTTGGGTTATTATTATTTAGATCAACAAAATGCTTTTTGCATTCATATGGCATCTTGTATTCAGGTTAAATTATTATACATTTTTATCCATATTTCATTGCTTATAAAAGGAACAGACCTGTCCTGGTCTTCCCCTGAGGTAGCAGCTTATCCTGGCAGTACCGTGACAAGGCTGCATTTAGCTACCCAGTGAGGCCCTTACCTGAAGGGCACGTGGACCCTGCAGGCACAACAGCTGGTGAAGTGGATCCGCTGAGCCCCTCTCTGTCGCTGCAGGAGCCCAGGCAGCTGCTGTTCCCTGCTAGCGGAAGCTCCTCCCCCCATATGCCCAGGACATCAAACCTTGACTACCTTTCTCTGGACTTCAACTCTGCGTCGCCGTCGCCCGTGCAGAAGGTCAGCACATGCAGTCCTGAGAGTTTTTCTCGCTCTTCTCTGCACACTCCGCACAGAACATACTTTTCACACTCTTATTTGAGTGGCATGACATGCTACAGAAAGCAAAAGTAAGCCACCAAAATAGCGTAAAACATCTCGACTGAAGCAGTGAGTCATGTATTCACATGTTCAACTATGAACAAACAATAATAGCTAAACACCCAAGTACACAATTAACAAATAGAAATAATTTTTATAAGATATATTTAGAATGTGTTATGTCTCTTAATTTTGTTATAAAAGGCTGGATAAATTGTGTTGTTTCTCATCCCTATCTTCCTAATTGCATTGGAGGAATCCATTTTTCATGCCCTTCTGTGCCGTATCTAGGCAACGGCAGTGTCACTTATGCAATACCTCCTACGTCTATAACACGAGGCCCTCTCGGAGAGGCCTCTCAGATGTAGTCGTCAGGGGCACCACAAAGGGTGATTCGCACCCGTCTACTGCATAGGCACGAGAAGATTTAAAAGGTGCGTCGGCTAGCAAGTGTATCTCCAGGAAAAACAGTCTTGCATGTTGACTCTGGAATAGCAATCAAGGCGTCCCTCTGATGCATCTGATAATCGACAGAAATCCCTGCTGATCGTTTTGAAAGAACCTGCATAAAGCATTGGTGTAAAGTGGGAATCTTATAGTTTAGTTCTGAAATCTAAATGAAACTTGCATTTAATATAGTACATTCATTTATTTACGTTCACATTTATTTTGCAGACCCTCACTTTTTTTATAAGCAGGTGCATTTCACAAAGGGAATAGAGAGTAATTTGGTTGGAGATGCATTAGAAATAAGTACTGAATAAATGGCACAGGTGTTTACAGTTCAGCAGTTGAGCTAGAGCTGGCAGTCTGCACTCTCTCTGCCACAGAAAAATGACTTGACAGGAATGGTATTACCATTTTTTCCCTGACTGGAGCTCTTGCACCACATGCTACATGGCTATCTTGAAATTTCGGTTCCTTTCTTCCTCTCTTTCCTTATTATCACTTAATGGTTTGAATGTCAGGAATTGTGATGATATACATGTGTGTTTCTGTAAAGAACACGCAATTGTGTTTTTTTCAGAAGGCCCTGCTGGCAGACGAGCAAAGAGTGGATTATGTACAGGTGGACAAGAAGAAGACTCAGGCCTTGCAGAACACTAAGATGGACTGGAAAGACTTCCGACAATCCAAAGAATAGCAAAGCATCCTGGGAAAGCATAAATGGCAAAGCGGAACCTGTCATGGCATGGGGCAACATAAGCCAGTGGAACCAAAAAAACTATCGAGCTGTCAAGGGTGGATAAATATCCTTTTATTAGGTGCCATTTACTGATGAATGTCCCTACACTGCCTCAAGTATTTTTTAAATGAAATAAGGACTTTTCTTGGTTTTAATACAGGGATTTCTTTTCTATTGAATTTTATTTGCCAGTTTTCAGTTGTACATATGTCGCAAGACCAAACAAACTGAATGCCATGCCACTTTTCCTGTTTTTGTTCTCTAAAATAATGAATCTTAGATCACAGTACTATGGTTTCCTAGTATGATCATTGTGTAACAGTTACTATGCATTTTTTCCAGCTAAAGATTTAGCTTCTGTTACATCTGCTGACTTTTACATAATGCTAAGGCAGCAGTGTGTGCGTATATAATGATATATTTACATTTTGCTGTTGCATTAACTCATTTTAAAGTCACGAATGCCTAAATTATGAGTTATAATTTGTCACTTTTAAGATACTTTGCCTTATGATCTGTGCTGGGGCTCAGCATTTACCTAAAAAATTATTATAAAGCGAAAGAAATATAAATACGTTTTCAAAACCAGCATAGCCTCCGTCACAGGGCCAGTCTAAAGTTTCCACAGTCAAGGACATGGTCCTCTTTCTCTTTTAGCTTAATACAATCAGCTCCAGAAAGTATGCTTTTGTTCCTAAACATCGATTAAACAAGTCAATTAGGATTAAATTACCCCCACAGAATTGAGCGGAGAATGAAATGTCTTCATTGAAAATTGCTGTATCTCTTAAAATAGGCATTTAATATGCAAAGCTGTCAGTATCTATAAACGTTTAAGGCGAAGCAGGCGTCTAATTTTCCTCACATTGGACTGTCCTAAAGCGTGCATCTTGGAAAATATAGTGGCAGTTTATTTACTCGCTCAGTGCGTGATTATCCAAGGACGTCCGAATGGGATTTGGGGTGAGGAAGAACTGAAAAGCAACAATGCAGATAACAGCTTTCAAGGAAGCTGGCAAAATGTAGGCTTTAATTACGTGTAGCTACCCATGAAAAAATACGACGATAACTGAGCTGCCAAGAATAAAATAAAAAAGGATTAAAACGCATATATTTGGGGGAAAAAAACACATTGATATCGTACAATATTTTTCCATGTTTGATTGCAGTCCACATTCTTGCAGTCTAACTGCTAAATCTGATCACAATGTCTTTCAGGTCTTTCGAAAACGTCAAGAGTAACTGTACTCATTCTCTGTTTGATGCAATTACTTTCATACTACTGATTAAGAGTGATGACGTTACTCTTTCTATAGCTCCCTACCATTTTGCAGAATATTTGTATTTCTTACTTAATACGTTTTTTTTTGTTTACAATAACCATTCAAGTACAATTAAAACCATTTTTTATTGGTTTGTTGACAATGGGACTTTAACAAAGAGAATTTTGTTATATAAGAGCAAATGTTCTTACTTTATGTGTAATTAATACGCTGCTGCTGAGATTTTCGTCTTTTTTCCAAACTGTGATAAACCCACAAACCAGGTACTGTGTGCTCCACTATTGCTAGACAGTTAGCACATTTACAGAAAAATCCAACATTATAAATAAATAAATTGCCTTCTGTTGACAGGAAAACATTATCTGATGGCACGCCAGTTTTTCACTTCTTTGGGCTGCTACTATGTGTGTTGAAATAATCGGCTAGTCGCAAAGGAATAAGTAAATAATTTATTCTCCTCAGAAGGCAAAACAACAGGAAACCCATGTTGCCAAAGAATCGTCTCTTTTTAGTTTTTCCCATTGTGCGTGTGTTTTGTTCCTACCTGTGGTACAGCTGGCTGCTTTTTTATCTTTGCTCTCTTTTCAGGCTACAGTTGGGCTGTATTTTAAAAGGTAACCATACGTGTCTTAAAGAAAGAAGCTTAACATTTTCTAAAGTATCTCAAAGAACCAACTATGGTAAGCCTGAAGGGCAATGTATGATTACTGTGAATTACTGTGAATTCATCTTATCTATAGGGCTACAATAAAGCACAACCGGGAAAACTCACATTTCAGTTGAATGTGGTGTTTACTGTTGAGTGAGTTGGATGTACTAGCTAGATGAAAATCGGACATGCAGGTACTAAAGAGACTAATCACTTTGTACGTTTACTCAGGGTAATTTGTTGGCATTATTATTATCTGGTATTAAGATTAAGTCCTTAGCATTCTTTGTTAGAGATTCTTTGCTATTGCCTAGTTAATACATTTTATTTAATATTACAAGGATTCCAATAAAACTGTTCTATCGATGGCTGGGTTATAGAGAAAAACATGCTATATTACAATAAGACTGATGACTGGGGAACCTACAGACTCTGTTATTCGTGTTGCTTTTACATCAGGCGGTATAGACTATATACTAGCTGTGTGTCAGACAGAGTCACGAACAGCTCAGCTGTCAATCCTGGCCCTGCTTCTCTTCTTTGATCTCCCTGTCTTCTTTAAGCAGATAAATTCTGAGTGCAGCTAAGCCTGCGAAGCAAGCTCTCAGGAGCACTGACTTGGCAATAACTTGAGCAAGTAGCTTTGGAACAATCCAGGGCATCGTCCAGCAGGAAGACAATCACAGGTTTCATTTCAGTACTCATGGAATTGTTCAAAAAACATTCAAATATGTTGTAGAAATTATATGTTATGTACTTCTGAGTTAATGATCTTAAGTTTTCATTGTGAACACCAATTACCATGCATAAAAATCAATTAAAATTGAAAGATTGTAAATTTGTAAAAAAAAAAAAAAAAACTTTACTATTAATAGTTCAAATGAATTCTCTACATATATGCAAAATTTCCCACATTATTAAAAACTGCTTTGCAAAATTATTTTACACATATGACCATGTACCATGTTATTCACAGCACTGAGTAACTGAGATCCATCCAACTTCCACATTCTGCTCAGGTTTACAGGAAGGATCCTGGATTCCATTCCAAGTCCATTTACAGATGCTAATAAGCCTTATCTACATCCATCCATCCATCCATCCATCCATCTATCCAACCATCCATCCATCCATTACATATAATACATGGTCTTCTTCTTACATTAGAATAAATCCTCCGACGCTTGGCACCTTCTTTGGCCTGTTATCATTCCAATCTGCTGCTGCCAATGACTGGAATTTGTTACAAAAACCTTTACAACTGGATAATTTTATATCTGTCACAGCTTTCAAAGACTTACCAACAGACATTTTAATACTTGTAAATGCTTTAATTCTGATTAATTATTTTGCTATGGTTCCTTTGTGTGTGTGTGTGTGTGTGTGTGTGTGTGTGTGTTTGCTTTCTGGCTGTCATTGTAATAAAGAAACTGTTATAAAAGAAACTTAAGTCTTTGCCTGATAAAATGAAGGTTTAAATAAATAAAAATAAATAAATCCATTTACCTCATTATTATATTAGTGTTCGGAAAGTCCTCCCAACCCAAACAGCCCCTCCCCACCACCACCACCATACACACACACACACACATCGGAAAATGCTCCCCACACTGAAAATGGTCCCTATAATGTCAAAAAATATGTTTTTATTACAATGTGGGGGACATCTGGCCCCCACAATGTAATATAAACCTAATCCATACACACACAGACACATACACACATTTGCAGCCGTCTTGATTTGGTTTTAAATGTTAGCATGCAACAGACCTCACATTCTCAAACAGAGGGTTGGAAGGCTTTTATTTCACTAAGCACATCTCACCACGCATGAAAGTGTGAGCCTGTGAGACAACTGTGCTTTTCTACATACATACGATTCATGTGCATACTGACTGGTTTTCTCACTCATTCAAGACAAAAAAAACCGTGCAGCCTCCAAATGTGTCATTATACTACATATCCAAAAGGATATCTTAATTCTAAACAGAATAACTGATTATACTAGAAATATCATGACTGAATAATAGTGTGGTACTTACAATGTAAATTGCAAATGTAAAAAAGAAAAAAATAATAAAATAAATAAATAAAACTGACAATTCAATGGTAATTCCAACCTCAGGGAAACATTTTATGTCATTACATCTCCACAATAACATTGAAGAAGACAATGATGAAATGCTTAAGTTTCAGTTAAATTAACCGTGTAATGGTAAGGTTATACTGCACTTAGCAGTGGCTATCTACCCCACGACTCCAAGAAGGCACCCTTTCGAAAAAGAAATGGAACTTTTTGTCAATAAACGATTGATAATTTTGTAACATTGTAACCCCATTGCATTCTTCCATTATAGAGACATGATAAGTATGAAGGAGAACAACAATAAAAAATTTTAATCATTGTTTTCTGAGCTTTTCACATGTTTTATCTTAAGGGAAACAAAGGGGGAAAAAATGAAAAGAGAAATTTAAGAATCAGTACTAAAAGTTTATACATAACAACTTTGTCAAATGGAAGTGCAGTCTGTATGGCATGGTTATCCAAGTTTAAAATTAAAATGGAGTGGTTAAACCCAGGTGTAGTGGCGATATCGCAACGCGTACTGTAGCAGTTCCAAGTAATTCCAAACTGTGTATTTAGGGCAGAGAACAATTTGTTTTACAATCATTACCTTACAACTGCAGCTAAAAGCCATACAAATCATTTAGCATTTTGACTTTTCGAATTCTTAAGACAAAGGCAAGAAAAATCCAGAAAAAACATAAATGACAAATAAAACTCAAAGTTTGAAGCACAATTTAGGTTTCAGTAGGAATTCAGATTTTGACTTGTAAACATGTGTAGTTTGAATTCTGAACTATAAACTACAAATGCAAACACAAATAGCTCCAAGTCTTCTCTGGTTTGTGAAATCAAAAGTGAAAAAAGACATTTTTTTAAAACCGAAAGCATCTACTTTAAGCTATATTAGGCGGTGGAAGTCCTTACACTAGGGTCGAAACAGAGTCATAAATTTGTTCTGTGTTATTTGCCAGACAAAGGTCTTAGTTTAACAACAAACTGACCAAAGGGCTGAGATCAGTTACAAGTCACTTATTTTTAATATATTAAAATACCCTGATAGAAACCTACTTGGTGCTAAAGGAACAGCTAGCATTTAATACTTGTATAATTACATAGAGCATTAAAAGTTACATTTAACTAAGTTTTCCCCTTGAAGTGGATAATATTGCAAGTTCACACTCATACATGGATTTAAAAATTTATGATGGGGCATTTCACCTGCAGTCACAGCGGAAAATGCCCAGTCGACGGATGGAGCCAGTTACAATGTTGCATTGTAGACATTGGTAAGTGTCAGTGTTCTGAATATGGAAACATAACTCTATGCCCATATTTCAGTAAGGGAAACCTGGACTAATCTGGTTTTCTTTGGGTTAGAGTACACTTCAAATGGTTACACTTTAACCGAGGTGGGACACACTCCTAAATTGGCACAATTTAAATTAATACAACTGCACAAACTGTTAAATAATAACTTTCTGTGAATCAAATGGATCCAATTCCAAAGCAGTGTTTCTTATTAAACAACCAAGTGAACAAAACAATGAGAATAACACATTTGAAACAGAATGGAACATAAAATCAGAGAATGCTGTTTGTGTCATGCAGAACTTTTTATGCCATTCACATGCGTTCACGGGAAATCAAAACCTAGCACATAACTTAAAGAATAACTGTATCATACTTAAAATATCAATATTTAAATATATGATCTGTCATATTTACAGTATATACACACGGTTTAGCTGCTAGTTTAATGTTAAATTATTGTTCATTTCTGGGAAAACTATGACATGTTTTAAATACCCATAATGCTCTGGATTGCTAAGCATAGATGTAAACAACATGTACAGTTAAAGCTCCATCAAACCGCTGGGTGTGGCAGTGTTTTGGCACTTAAGAAATCAAGGTCGAAACTGTACTCACAAAGGAAATCTGTAACTAAGTAAAATAAAAAATAACCTTAAAAAGGTTTAAAGAGGAAGAAATAATTGGAATTCTGATATTCTGAATTTCATCTGGCCAGCACAATCCTCTAATCTATCCCTCAACAGTCCAATAAAAGAAACTTTTCTAAAACTGGCAGCAATAAATTATTACATTGATACTGCACAAACCATTTGTAACATATCAAAAAAAAGACCGGGACAAAATGGTTTGGCAAACTGAAATGTGACTTTGTCCATTCTGCTACAGCATTGGTGAAACGTTTGAAATCATGATTTTAATACAGCAACACGCATACGACGAATGTAACAAACATTAGCAGAGGAATGGTAGAAGGCACATTTAACATTACATGAAGGTCTACTTATAAACTCTATTCTGACAAAAAGGGTCAGTTATTTCCTAACAGGTTTCCAAGTTCTGTTAGCAAAACCCACACCAGCTTGAAAATCAGTAGCTTCTTTTAATTTTTTCTCTCATTTCACCTGTTGAAAAACCAGCTGAAACACAGTGTGTACCATGTGCAAATCTTAAGCATGAGTGTGCATTTGTGTGTGTGTGCGTTTGTGTGTGTGTGTGTGTGTGTATGAGAGAGAGAGAGAGAGAGAGAGAGAGAGAGAGAGAGTGTATAGGCCAGGGGTCACCAACGTGGTGCCCACGGGCACCAGGATGCCCCCAAGGACCACATGAGTTGCCCGCAGACCTGTTCTAAAAATAGCACAACTCACCAGTGAGCAGCGTCTAAAATTAAATTTTATCCTGTTGCTATTCTTCTTTAATCACATTTGCATTTATATAGATTTGACAATATGACAATATCTAAGGAAAAAAGCATTTAAAACATGTTTATTATACATGAAGTTTAGGAGGGCGTTTCAAACTGGTAGCCCTTCGTATGGCTCAGTACCCGTGAAGTAGCTCTCAGTTTCAAAAAAGGTTGGTGACCCCTGGTATAGGCTAACAAAGGTTAATAAATAAGGTGGAGTTACACTGTTCACATACTGATTTGTCAGTGCAAATAACGGACTGGAGAAGGGCAGGTGCATCATTCTGTGTAACACCAAAATATCAACGGCTTCATTTCCCCACAAAAGCTACTGCAGGTACAGGGTCTGCTTCTATCAGGTTACAAACAGTACATTGATTTCTACTCTCAGAGCTGCATCTAAGACACCGACTACTGTAACAGTTTTACAAAAAAAAAAAAATTCTTTTCACCCCATTGCCATTTTTGACACTTTAAAAATCTATCAAGCAAGTACGCCACACCTAATACCGTTATCTATTGTCAGTAGAAGATACAGCTCGCAGAATTATTGCCTATTGCCTCTGACTGTTCTCCAGGACCAGCTTAAAGTCTGCTATATGTACATGTGAGCTTCATTGGGTGGATGACCACTTAGGACAGTTCAGGGTTGGGAGAGTTGACAGAATATATCAAAATACAGCTGTAATGAAGAAGGGGGAGCTAGGCACCGTGGGGTGTACCCACCAACACAACATGCACTTAAACTCACCAACAACACCTACATTTTGTCTGTCAAAGTGAGTCCGTGCTACTCCCTGCCTCATGGTCTTATCCATCGCTGACATTCTTTCAGGTGCTTTCAATATTCATCTTCCAGACAAAGTAAGATATTTTTTCAACTTGAATAACATCAATTCAAACATCGTTCTCAAATAGAAAAGAAAGGGAGTAGAAGTAACAAATGTGTCTTAAGGCCCGATTCTAACTATGAGTGTTTTATGACTTAAATCTCTATATCTGCTTTATGATTTACCTCACTAGAGATCTGAAGCTATTTAACAAATGGTACAGCAAGTAAATTCAATATCATTAAAAACCCTTATTTAGGATTCATTTAGACAGCAGACTGTAACTCAAATTGAATGGAAAGAACTGAATAATCTGTTATGAACTTCCTTTATGACATGCAAAACAAAAGTCATTCTGGTCTTTAGGAAAAATAAATAAACACCCTGTCAACAACATTTCTTACATTTGTTATTTGTACTGGTGTGATCCTTGACCCATAAGAAACCTTACGTTACATAGAATTTTCAGATGGATGATTTCTACATGCATCTATCGTAAGAACACGGAAGAATAAAGAATATGCATTGAAAATTTTTGCCAGACAAAGTCTTGCTTTGTTCGTCCCAAAATACCCTTTTACATAAGATACTACTAACAACCTCAAAAAACTGTGTGCAAGAGGAAAGACAATATAAGGAACCAGAATTACCCATCAAAATCACAGTGCACTAAAGGGTACACCCAAAATGGCACAACAGTTGAAACTATTAGATATTTTTTTCTTCCAGTTAGATTCATTTGTTGAGTCTGTTTTTTTTTTATTCCAAAGGAAAAAAATGGTAAATGTGTACTTCCAATCCCCAAAAAGCAAAGCCTGACAACATAAAAAACTCAAAGAACACGAGAAATGCAGTTATTTTGGTCAAAGGTTTTTTTGTTTTTTTTTCTGTTTGTTGGTTTTTTTATTGTTTTTAAGGGTTCCACGGATTTGGTGCTGCAGTTGTAGCAGAAGTAACTTTCGCAGAAGCTGTAGTACAAGTGACAGTTTTAGCAGTGAAGTCAGGTGGATGTTACCAATCAGTATCACTCCAAATGATCCTTCTTTCCCTATTTTTTTAACACCCATTATTAGTTATTATAGTATAGTGCTTCTCAAAAAATAATGTGGTCTTTCTAAAAATATCTGAATCTTCTCTATTTTTTAAATGGTGTTAATCTGCTGAAATTCTGCCAGAATGGAGACTGGCTCCTTTTGGGTTCGTTAAATTCAAAAACTTGAGATTCTGCCAAGCCGTCTGGTACCATATACTGTCCATGGTTCAAGGGGTCCAGGGGAGGTGGATATGAAGGTGGCATGGACCGGTTTTGGCTTACACCTGAATGTGGGAAACAGACAGAAAAACAGAAAGTGAGCCAGAAAAGAAAGAGGGAGCAGGAGGCGGGAAATATGACTGTTGCCAGTCATGTTTTGATTAACGAATGAGATTTATCGAACAAAATTTTCATGCCAAAACGACGGAGAAACAGACAAATCGATAAAGCACGCCGTCCCTATCGTATCAACCAGGGCTGGATGCCTTAGCTACCCTCCAACCTCGGGGATACGATACACAGATTATGGGGTTTGTCTGTTTATGTTGGACAATGGAAGACAGTTAAATAATTCGTTAAATGGAAGTAACATGGGAGAGGTCACAGAGGTGTCGACAAAGACCATCATGATAAACTGCTACGTTACCTGCAGCTTTTTCAGCATTTCCCGAGAGCATTTGGAAATCGCCACTTTGCTACTGGAAACATCCATTAACACCAAAAGAAACTTAATTACATAAAAACAACCTTCGTAATGAATGAGAAAGTAAGTTGCCATGGCATCTTAAAGGATTTTCTACTTGTTTGTTTTATTGCTTAGAACATTCACCGGTTTCCCACAGAAACACCCATATCGTAATTTTTTTCGGTCCTGAATGGTACGAAAGCGACGATATTTTTAACATTTCTCAGAGCCAGAGTAAAACATACAAAGCCTGCTGGATTCCCCTACCACACTGTGGTTTCTTCCACATAATGGGTAGATGAAGCGTAAGCTTTGATTTTGGCGTTTGAAAATTCTTTCCTACAGCAGTTGCCATGGCATCTTGAATAGTTATTATTACGCTACATAAGACTCTAATAAATATACCTTTATCATTTTCATACCATGTCGATATAAAAACGGCATCTTTCTCAAGATGATATCTAAGAATGAATCTGAAAATTTAAAAGAATACTTCACCTTGTGTTACCCATGCACACATGGTTACAAACACATTATGACAAGTTTCTACAATGTAAGAAAATGAGGAATCTGTTCCTCAGACACCCTAAAAACATAAAATGCTCATGCAAGTCATAGGTTGCTATTAAAATTCTCAAGTGTAAAAGTCCTACACTAATCGTCAATTATGTTAAGCGAATATTTATTACTGGTAGTGGGAACATTACATATATAACTGCAAACACAAATAAAGCACAGAACAAGCTTTTTAAAACCAGTTACATAAATATATTTTATCCAGTTTTAATCTGATATATGCAGCAAGCTCACATTCATATACACAAACCAACATACAATAAACGAAAGCGTGTGCATTCTTAGCAAATTAACCAATGTGAGCATCACCATGTCACAAACGTTATATAGACGCAATATTTTCAATTGAACATAAAGTAACATGGAACAGCACACCTTTTGTGCAACATTATTCTGGCCAAATACATAGCGTATGCCATCATTTGGGTTTTTACTTGATTGAAAAATTTATTTAACTCACACAACAATTTCTGGTTTTTCTCACCAGGGAATTTCTACACCTGTGATTTTAATTGTTAAATAAAATAGAAAAAGCACATACATAGTACTTCAAAACCGAAAGGATTTAAAAATAACATCAAAACTGTGCATAACTGCATGTCAGTCAAAGTTCACAACTTTGTTCAAAAGAAAAAATTTTCAGGGATCAACTGGTGTCTCTTTGAGGCCTCACCTTTCTGTTTAGTGACTTTCCGTACTGTCAAAGCAGCTTGCCGCTTCTGATATTCTGAGATTTCAAACCCTAAAATTTGAGAGCATGAGTCAGAGTTGGAAAAGCCACCATTATGACCAAAACAGTGCACATGTTATTCTGGTTTCAAATTTTAAATTTATAATCAAAATCTCATTCTGCAAAATAGGGGACTGTGTGGTACTAAAAGAAAGTTTTCAAATATGAAATAAAAATTCCTTGTTTCAATAACTAAAATGATCTAATCATTCTTATGTATAACCCTCAGAAAAGACAAACTGACTGATCTATCTATCTATCTATCTATCTATCTATCGATTCGTCCATCCATCCATCCACCCATCCATTCATCCATCCATCCACCGTCATAACAACTCTGATTCCTACATTCAGCAAAGGCCCCTACCTATTTTTTCATCTTCTTGCACCATTTTGCGCTCTTCTTGAAATGCTCTGACCCACCGGATCTTCTCCTCCAGCTTCTTAGCTAGGAACAGGTGGATCTCTTCTGCATCCCTGTTCACCAACTTGAAGGCATTCTTGACACTGACGTTGAAGTCCTCATCTCTGCCATCATCTGTGTCCACTACCTCATACCTGTCCATGTCAATGCGCCCCTTGTAGTACAGGATGTCTCTGCGTATCAAGTCCTGTGGATATATGAAATTGTTACTCCGGACCCGGCATGATTTAATTAACATCTCCGAGGTTCTGCTTTCAAGCAAGAAGCTTCACGGCTTCACCTAAAGCTTTTGCTTTCCCTTGGCTGCGGAATGGAATGCCCTCACATAACAATTAATTGAATAAAGAGCAAAATTCTTCAAAGAACTACTAGATTAAAACAGAATTTAGTAGAAAGTGCAGCTGTAAATTCCTTTTATTCATTTTGCCAATTTGTGCCTTTTGAATTTATCAGCTAATGGGCTAATTATTTTCAGCCACTGATCTGACAGACAATTTCAAGAGCCAAACTCTAAATAATTTGAGAATGGAAAGCCAAAAAATTGTGCTGGCAATACTCTACCACAAGTTGCTAAAGTGGAGACTTTAAGAATTTTACATTTTAAGCGAAAGTAGTGCAGCATTATCAAACTGCCACTCGGTGCACTGATCCAGAAAATGAAGGCCAGAATCGATCGGCAGCTTAATTGACAAAGATGAACGGATGCAGACGTGCATCGTAAAAAGTAAACAAACAAACAAACAAACAAACAGGAACTTCAACTTCTAATCGTCTCAGCGTTATCCCTGCATGAAAGCCAGTCTCCTCAGGGAATTTGAACTAGTGATGTTGAAGTTCCATTTCCATCTCCTTAATCACAATGCTCTCTGTTCTCCTTTCACAAGATCTTGTTTGCTGTGACTGCTAATATGATTATGTTCACAGATCAAAGAGCGCTCTCATTTTAAATTAGTGTTCTAATTTTAGAATGGTCTTGCAGTGATAGAACTAGTGCAAGCAATGTGGTGATGTTAAAGACAGAAAATCATCATTAATAAGATGTATGAACTAAATCAATAAATTCACTGGAAAATATATATTTTAAAAGTGCTTACATTATAACAGCATTCACTAATAATTGAACATGCCTGAAACACTGACAGGGCATGTGAAACCAGAGCTGATGCGCCTGGAAGAAAAGCGTGGGATCACTCCTCATCCTCATCATGTGACCGACAGTGAGTGATAGATGTCTGTAAGTGACGACGAGTAATTTGCAGTTTTGTTAAGAAAAGCTGAACTAACTCCCAGGAATGTGTACAGACATGGTACTGTACATGCCCACTGTGATGGCAATGGCGATCTGAGACAAGCATTTAAAGGTAAATATATACCCAATGTTCATCCTAGACTAATAAGGTCTTGCAATAGGAGTGAGAAATGGTAAGTAACTTATGGTCTACGTCACTCAGATTTTAGCAAAATTACTCTGAAGTCCAATCTTATGAGAATTTTCCTGAACTAACATAAGGAGTTTTGTAAAGTTGTACTTTGAATTTTGTTCTCCTTCTGAATTAACCCATCTTTAGACAGAGTTGATTCAGTGAAAAACTTCATATGACGTATTTCATTTACCTCCCGCTTAATTAAAAGCATTGTTCGCTTGGAGTTAGATCGTCCAATACTTGTTGTCCGTTCAAAGACAGGACAGTATTTCATGTGCTTTACAGAACAAGGCCGGTGTGTATTCAGTGTAAAACCATATACCTTACCTTTTTACACATAACCATCTGATGATCAAACAGGAAGAAGACTCTCTGCTGGCTCCTCCCATACGGCTGGTAAATCCATGACATCTCCCCCGTGTAAATCAACTCTGAACTTCTGTCCAGAATATCATCCCCCTGTGTGGACAACAGAAAAATAAGTAAAGCAGTCGCCCCCTGTCTGCGGGGGATATGTTCTAAGCAGACCTTAAGCACACACACACACACACACACACACACACACACACACACACACACACACACACACATACACACACACACACAAACAAACACACCTGGCTCTTTCTGACACCCTTTACAACCAATATGCACCATGTGTTTTATCTTGCATAGTTATTTCATTGAAAAGTAAAACAATAAAGGACTGCTATGTAATCTAAATCAAATTTTGAAACTTGTGTAACACTAAACATAAATAAATAAAATACGTGTTTGATGCCACAGGTACATAGAGCTCTGGAAAAAATTGAGACCTCTCTCTCTCTCTGTCTCGCTCTCTCATATATATATATATATATATATATATATATACATATATATATCTCCACATTTTTAAATCCTGGTTTAATCGTGGTTCTGTTGGCAGAATGGCAGAAGGCTACACTGAGGAGCAGCTTCCTAATGCCAGAGATGATCATCAACTTATCTGGCAGTGCCTCATAAATCGGAGGATGACCTCAAGTGACCTTCAAAAGGAATAGGAAACATTAAGTGCAGGTGTGAAGTGCACTGCTAGGACAGTTCGTATCAGGCTCCTAGAAGCAGGACTGAAGTCCCATAAAACAAGGAAGAAGCCCTTCATCAATGTGAAACAGGGAAGAGCCAGGCTGCAGTTTACAAAAATATATATATATTTTACACAGCTGCATACCTATAAGTTGAGAAATGAGTTAAACAGAAAATTGTGCTGTAATCTATAAAAAAAATTTCCAGAGCTGAATTTTTTTTCCTAGTTTTATTCATTTTACTTTGTCCTACAATATTATGAGCCAATAATGGTTCTCCACCATGGGCACTGTCCTTCCTGATCATTACAAAGGTTACCATAGCTAACAGCTGAAAGTGGGACACCCCTGTAACAATTCATCCGTCACTCAGTAATGAGGTCATGTCTCTTTGTTTAAAGGAGATGCTGGTTATACCAGGGTACGCATCCTCAGCAGAGGCAACATTAAAATGGGTTCTGTTAAATGATAAAGGCTTTGAAAACGATGCTACAAATACGTCTCTTCTCTGACAGTGTACAGCAATGTGTCAGACGCTGCCAGGATTTGCAGGGTAGAGAAAATTCTCTGTGGCTTTTGTTCATGACAGTGACAATGCAGACAGACTTGGCTATAATGGCGAATGACTTAAGCTGTGAGTCTGCTTTCATGACTCAGTTATTCCTAAGGCAAATGCCTGCATTTATTATATCCATTTGTATAAGGCTACATCTTCGGAAAGAAACTCACACCAGCATGCAATAAAATCCAAAAGCATAAACAGGAAATAGCTACTGAAGTACATCCAGAAGTCTTGACTGTAATTTCAGTATACTTTACAGGCTTTGATGAAAATGATGAACGTCACATTAAAGCAAATAGTATTTTAAAAAATAACTGTAGACAATTTCATATCTGAACACAACAACATCAACAACAACAATAATGATTAATTATTATTATTATTATTATAACCTCTTCCCTTTGTGGCAATAAAATTGAAAGCAGTGGATTTATCATTATCTATTGTATGACTGTATTTAAATATACATTTTATGTAAAGTGATTTTACTCTAAATAAGAATAATGTGTGTGAACAGTGTGTTCAGCGAGTGAGGGAAAGATGGAGCGGGAGATCGACAGCCGGATCGCTGCGGCGTCAGCAGTGATGCGGGCGCTGCATCGTTCTGTCATGGTGAAGAAGGAGCTGAGCCAAAAGGCGAAGCTCTCGATTTACCAGTCGATCTACGTTCCTACCCTCAC
>JAODLD010000002.1:724354-744962 GCA_026781065.1 Mormyrops boulengeri
CTGGCCTGGGAACGCCTCGGGATTCCCCCGGAGGAGCTGGGTGAAGTGGCTGGGGAGAGGGAAGTCTGGGTTTCCCTACTGAGACTGCTGCCCTTGCGACCCGACCTCGGATAAGCGGAAGATAATGGATGGATGGATGGATGGAACATGTTTTCAGTGTAAATAAGCTGTTTGCTGTTGTATTCAAGACTATATTTGTGTACATACGATAAAACTAGTGCACTGCTTTTGTATGGGGGTAAGGCTGCAAAGATAATGAATCAATTGATTAATTAGGAAGGATTACACACACATACATATATATATATATATATATAATATTGTATATTTATATATAAATATGCATATATAATAATATATAATGACAATGAGTGCTACATCCCAATTGGGCTATTATGGAACTGGTTACTGGGTCAAGCACGTGACTTAAAACACATTAAATCAATTATATGCTTTCAAATATGTATTAATTGCTTGAAAATGAATATCCTTTCTTCATTTGAAACACAGGCCATTGTAAAGTCATGCTGTATTTAAAATTATTCCGTTATTTATAATGTACTTTGTTTCTGATGGGCTACAAGTATCATTATTATCGAATGTTATTATCTGTTATTATATGTTATTATCGATTAATAAAAATAATGAGCATGATTGTATTCTTTCAAGGGGTAATTCGCATTCTTTGTTCTTCTTATTACATGTGAATCTTCAAGTAATCGTAATTTGCATCATGTTCGTTTAACAGCTCAATCAGAGCATCATATTAATAATAAGGAATACTTAAACCTGATTACATTCTTGCATAATTTGCTATAATTTCAGTATAATTAACCTGAGAAGTCAGTTTGAGAATATTGGTGGGGTAAGTTTCCATCCACTGGTATTTCTTTTGTAAATGTAAACTGTTGCTATTAAGACGAGAGCGGTGTAAAACAATGGTTGTTTGCGCTATCATAATATAGTGGCTGCTCACCTCCCAGTCCAGCACTGATGCCTGCCATTGTGCTATCTTATCGATGTTTTCCAGTCTTCTTTTCCTCTCATTGATCTGCTGGGTGACGTTCCTCATGACGGCCAAGGCTGCAGCTACGTATCGGTAATCGCTGTGAGGTGAAAATACAGACACCATCACACTTCGATAGTTATAAAGTTACTGATTTTATTGGGCTCAATAAAACATACTCTCTCACCTTCTCCCACCCTACAAGGGGCCATAATTCTTACAGAGGGACCGACCTTATCATTAGCAATGATATGTTTTGAATTGGTGAATGACAGAGGAGAGGGCACTCTGTGGGTCAATCACAGTACAGCTGGAGCCAGGGTCCCCAAAGTCCCGCCTCAAGACACACCTCCAACCACTTATCCTAATCAGAGTTATGGGGGGCCTGGAGTCTACTGCAGGCAGCACAGGGTACAAGGCTGGGGTACACCATGGAGGAGATGCTAGTGCATCACAGAGAATATAAATCTAGACACACAATCATGGACAATTTAGGGACAGCAGTTCAGCGTAACTGCAGGAGGAAATCGGAATACCCAGAGGAAACCCACATGATACGATGAGAACATTCAAACTATTCACACATACAGAGCGAAGGCAAGAATTGAAGCTCCAACCCTACAGATAAGAGGGAACAGTGCCAGCCACCCGTAACTTCATATCATGGGGGGAAAAAAATCAGCTCGCTTATCAAGCGAGTCAGAAGCACAAGCTAACAGTGAAGGTGGTCATTTGAATTGCTGAAGTTAGCAGCGAAATTCAAATGAAGACTTTCAGGGTTCAGAGTGCTGTTGACAGTTACATCTTCAATCACTGCTGCCAGACCTGCGCTCAAGGCAATCAAAACTGTATCTTTGAGGCAAGAGAGCTGAAAGTAACGACTTTGCTAAAATATATTTGAAACATGAAGACTGGAGGACTGGAAACAAAAAAAAACAACTTGGTTGTCTTGAGAAAATGGATGCCACAGTGAGTTAAGGTAGCTAATTTGATGTGGAATAAAATATTTCTTTTTTCGGCCAGTAGGAAGATTCAATTTCCATGCTTTTCTGAGTGCAGTGAAAGAATTATTGTCAGCATAGATGCTGTCTGTTCCCTAAGCGAAAATGTTTCCTTCAAAGGAAGCGAAGGCAGTCCCCTTAATATGAGCTGTGCTGCACACAATATACAGTATGCACTGCGGAAGAACCTGGGTGGTTTATAATGCTGCTGATATTTTTTAAAGGTATTTTTACTCTGCAATTAACAGCCAATGTACTGGCATGCCTGGGCCAATTTACAGTTAATTATCCCAAAGTATTAGAAGCAGGGCGGCCATTCAGGTCACAGCTTTACATCCCGAAAGCCGCAGGTAATGTCAGCAATTACATAAATGCACTTAATCTCAATAGTTCTGGTAAAATATCCCACTCCATTTTCTTTGATAAATAGTAATAATTTAGAGCAACATTTCAAGGATAAACTAAAAGAAAATAAAGTCACACAAAGACACCTGTAAAACAATTTACAACTTTATAACTTATGATTCTGTAATCATTCGATTTAAATACAGTTTACATGTATTAAGGACTATCAATAATCATCAATGATCAATACCATTATGTTATAATAATAATAATAATAATAATAATTATTATTATTATTATTATTATTATTAAGAAGGAGGAATTTAATTACATGAATGGACAAACATTGCCAGCTGGTCTGCACCAAGTCCTAAGTACTAAGTACAAGTACTATGACTAACATATTAAACATATTAAAATTAAAATTTCAAAAGGAGATTTAAAATTAGTTCTTCTTACTGAGTATTTGTTAAAGCAGTTTAAAAGTTAAACAAGGCAAAAACACGGTGCTTCAATCTGTCCTTCAAAAGGTCCTTCATGTTTAAATTTACGTCTTTGACGTAAAATGTAATGGTCAGGGACACTGAAAGCACTCACACCAGTCAGCTGAAGGCAGCAACACGTAATTCAATGCATAATTCAAAGGGAATCTGAGTGAGGGATCTTAAGCAAACCATCCTCACTCAAACAGATGGTCCCATGTGCCTCCATGGTAGACCAATGCAGTGCCAACTTGTAGGCAACCTGTATTCTAAATATTCATGCTAAAAATATACAGAGATCATACAGTTTATGGATCATCTCATGGCCTCCTGGAGGCTTTGTGGACTAATCAATAGAAGCTTTTTGATGACAGCATTCATTGATGACAACGAAGGCTCACATTTGCAGGGATGTATAGGTAGCACTGGCGATGGGGCATACCTGTGATCCTGGGCAGTGTACTTCAGCAGCTCAGCCAGCTGCAGAGGGTACTTGCAGATCTTCTGCACGGGAGTCAGCAGGAAGCCGTCGATGGCGATGTCAATCATCTGCTGCAAGAGGCGACAGGCCTCGAAGAAGTGCTGGTAACGCCCATCTTTCATCAGCTTGGACAGCTCCATACAGGCGTCCAGGTGGTTGTTACAGTACTCGGAGTATATCCAGAATCCGTCTTGCTGCACGGCAAATGGAAAAAGGCGTTAAAGGGTAAAAAACCTACATCCTGTTAAACAATGATTAAAAAACAGCTTACAGGCCCATAAAACAACATAATTAAATTCTAAGGAAAAGTGCGAGGGGGGCTCGGAACATGCTGTGGAGGGGGTGAGGTCAGGTGACTGGTCACCTGTTTCTTGCCCTCAAGATCACGTTCTGCATCCACACAGCCATTTTGTTTGTTTGTTTTCCTATATCCCCTCCCTGAATGGCGGCCTTTTGTTTATGTTCCGTTCCACTGGTTTTGATAAACCTCTCTCCACTCCACTCTCCAAAATAAGTTTATGTAATTTTATTTACCCTCCTGCCTGGAGCAAGTCTTACAGTGACCATCCTTTCATAAATCACGGTATATCCTTTTGTCAACCTTACTGCTCAAACTCGGCAAGTAGCGCAAACAGCAATTCATCTAAATTTAAGCGACTGTGAAAAATACACAGGCAGTGGACAAAGACTAGAAGCATTAACTAAATCGCTCAGCAAAGTGCTGATAAATCACAGCACACTGGACGGTAAGTCGACAGAGGAACACGCAGCTTAGTCTGCTGATATTTGGCAGAAGTCAATATTCCTCAACATGTCACCGAATTACATCGGCTGGCTGCATAAACTGTTGCAAAAAGCTAAACTATAGACAGGACCAGTAATGAAAATAAGTGGAATGATTGCGTCCTGCAGATCCTAAATCCGCATGGCAACATGGCTCTTTGCACTAAAAAAACTGTCTAGTACTTCTAAGTCTTCTAATAAGCACATTTTATCATGAGATGTAAGTTAATGTAAAAGTAAAAGCTGTGCATTGCCAGCCATTTCTTCGCATCTTGGAGGATTTTCTAAACCTTAATGGACAAAACTGCTCTTGGGTACTTGATACATCAGTGGCTTCTGAGTCCTCTTTTATAGAAAAGATTATAATAAGCCTAAGGGCTGGTTCATGCTTCATGTGAAAGCGGGCTTGCAGCAGTGTGCTGGACCCACCGCAATCCTGATAAAAAATGAAAAATAACAATAATAATAATATATAAATTTTATTTAAAAACCAAAACTATAACATTAATGCAAAAACATACACAGGTATATGGTGTTGCAGTACAAATGTGTTTTATTTTATTTGTATGTAAAAATGTATTTTATTTGTTTGTTTGTAGCCATCGGTGAGTCTTTATAATCCTGTAGTGAGGAATAGTATAAATTCTGGTATTTCCAGACTTTCTCAGTCAACCCTTCTTCAAACCCACTGGCCCTTTTTTGTTAATCTGATCACAGAGGGTAGAAAAGGTGTTTATATACAATCCTTGGGCTGATCTACTTTCTGACTTCTGGCTCACAATCACCGCACGTGCTGTGGCACTGCTGCGTCAGCGTGACACATGAACCAGCTGACATACTATGTTCCCAGGGAGTGTAGGACAAGTCATGTGAAACACAAGCTAGTCAGACAAGTTTATACTGCTGTACACTTGATTTTCTTTAGCTAAACTGATCCTTCAAATGCAATATATTTATAAGTACTTATATATGTTACTCCTAATTCTGATGCATGAGACGCTTTAAATACACACTCAGTGGTCACTTTAGTAGGTGCAACTAGCTATTACTGCATAGGAGCCATTTTTGCATCTCATCCCCACTTTGAGAGTCGACAGCTTGGGCATTTGTAGCCCCCTTTCTGCCGTACTTCTGCCGTTATTTTTGCACTTGTGTCCTTCCTTTTAGCTGTAACTCTCCGCTGACCTCCCTCATTAGCCAGGTGTATCTGGCCACAGAAATGCGTTTGACTGCATGATTTTTTGTTCATCACACCATTCTCTGCAGAATCTGAAAATCCAAAGTGGCCTGCTGGTTCTAGTTGCATGCACCAGCACCAACACATATACCATGTTCAAAAAAGCTTAGGTGAAACATACATCACGGAGTAAAGAGTAAAGGTGATGATACACGGGGCAACTTTTTGAGCGACGCTGCCGGGCAATGTCACTGACCAGTGGCACTTTCCCACTGACACTGCACAGCAAATTTCTATTTGAAAAATTGTAATCTGCAGCAGGCAACTTTTTCCAATCATCCAGATCCAGATGAGTTGCTCTTTGTCTCACCTGGTTGGCAAATGCTCAACAACTTACTTACTTACCTACTACATAAAAGTTACATTTCATACTAATGAACGTTTGTCGAAAAGGTTAGCATAAAACAGAATAGTTGAAACTGATGGGGTTTCTCAATATCTAGCCGGCTGTGAGTCTGTTAGATGTTGCCAAGAGCTACGCTACCCCACAGCATATGTAAGTGTATTTGTGCATTATGAAAGCAGAGCACATTTTACTGCTGGCCAGAACGTGGAGTACTTACATGTTCTAGAAAACATGGCCCGATTTCACTGAGATGAGGCTCCTCTGTGTTGTACTGCTTCTCAAGGTCTCGGACAAAGCCCATCTGGAATCTGTAGATGTCTTCTATGTTTCCAAATATGACTTTCACCTGGTCTTCATTGAACATATCTCTCCTCTTTTTACATTGTCGCAAATAACCCTAAAACGAGGGGAATTAAGTTAGAAAAAAATGCATTTTTTGGCATGTTTTTTTTTCCTGAAATTTCATTAAGAATCTCCCAAAGGTATGTTTTTTTTAATATACTTAGTTTCCTTTTTGCCTTTATTTGTTACACACTGTTACCTCACACCTCCAAGGTTGGGGGGCTACAGTCTGACCTCTAAGTTATGTGTGTGGAATTTGCATGTTCTGTCTGACTTGTGCCCAATCCTTTCCATGATATACGGTTGAAAGATTAATGACCTATGACATTATCACCATTTTTCTTAACTGAAATACCTGTATTTATATTGTGGCATCTTGGTTTTGGGATTTATGGATATGAAAAAAATATCCCGTCCAGCTTATCCAGTACAGGACAAAAATTATATAATAAATACTGTTTCATCTAAAACTGCACATTCCACCTCAATATTTCAACTGGTAAGAATATATAGAATCACAGGTCTCGTTTGAGTAGATACATTTGCAATGACCAAGCTTAAAACATCCATCCATCCAGAAACAATCTATTTCATTTTTATATAAAAGAACAATACATAATGACTAAAAGCATTTTTGACATGATTGTAGATAATGAATAATGTCCTGTGAGCTGCATCATTCACGCCACCACATTAACAATCTATGAGAAACTAAACAAAAAGATGGTTTAAGCAGTATATTTATGTACCTGTATATATATCCGATAAGAAATAGTGTGTCTTTGTGCATTTGTGTGTGTGCATGTACTTCCTAATGGAACAGAAACTCCTCTGGAGCTCAGAGCCTGGCCGTGACGTCCTGTCTGCTGTTTTAACAAACCCATGAAAGCGTCGCCTTAGGTCAACGCAAAGGCCTGCCTTCCCTGATGTAGTAAACTCACGCTGGCTCACTGTATGCGTAGGAGCTCACATTTCAATGATCTCGGATGCTGTCACAAAGGTTTTATTGGAATAAATGACTAATACAAGGTTTGTAAGATTCTGTTACAGTTTATAAGATTAGAAGTGATGTCAGACATCTTTTTTGACTGTAAACAACCGATTTATTTTTATAGAATACCTATCCATCACTGCCGGACTGATCTGTCACTCCGGAGAGAGATATATCCCTGCAGCCAGAAGCCGAATGTCCATTAGGAGGGACAATGTTGAGTAGGAGGGGAAATGTGGGAGGGGTTTATAACTGTTATCATCTGATACCCTAACCCTCATTATAAACCACTCCTACCCCTAGTGATAAACCCCTCCAACTTGACATTGCCCCTCCCACCTGACGCTCAGCTCCTGGCTGCAGTGATATATATTTGACCACAGAGGTCAAATATGATCAGTTTTTTTTTTTACTTATTTCTCTTTATTATACAGCTAAGAAATACCTATCAGTCAGTATTGTCATATGCTAATTATTCCTGTCGTAGTGGTAAAAAGGAACAAAGAGCTGCAGACAAATGATTTCTATCTTACGAAATTGTCAGTAACCTCCTTGTAAATTTCGTATTCTCAGCCACTGAGAAAAGCACAGGTTGAAGGGAGACTTTCTGCGGATGATTTATTCTCCAGCTGATCTGCGGGATGTACCTGTTAGGCTTCATCAACACTTCACAAGTCAAAGCAAAACACAGCACGGGAAAATGATCCTGCGACGGCAATCAGGCTGCCGGAGGTGCTCCAGTTAGGGGTGATTCTTCAGCCGCTGCTTGCTGATGAATTTTCAGTCATACTGAATATGATCGTTTGGGTCGCTTGGGTGTAAAATGAAAACCCCCACATCTGGAGCTCTGAGCAGGACAGAACCAATTTCAGGTGATACTGCAGCACCGATTTTTTTTTTCTTCTTCTTCTTCTTTTATGAGGAATCTCCAACTAGAAGGACTCATAGAAGGACACCCAATTATTTTCCACCAGACAGGCCAAAGTCAGATAGGCCAATGTCGGCTGACAACTGAACAGAGGACCCAGATCTCCCCTCAGATCAGAGCTTGATATTCTGGCCCTGCCAGAAGCCGCTGCCCTTACAGAGTTTGACAACCTTGAAATATAGCACTTTCCCTGGTTTAGTCAAAAAAAAAAAATTCCTTTCACTGTCAGTGGGAAGACCACGGACTAGGTGGTGGCAATTTCAATGTGACAGGTACAAATACAACTCAGGAATGGACTCAGGAATACCGGTATGAGAGCTACCAGTATATCCAGTATGATAGGTATCAGCTACCGAATATACAAATAAGGGTAAGTCATATAGCGCAAACGCTTAGAATTAAAGTTAGCTTCAGAAAAGAAGTTGCATCCATCTTCTATATTGGGTCTCCAGCAATGGGTCACAGTGTGTGGCTCAGGATGTTAAGCCTCTGTGCCTGTGATCGGAAGGTTACTGGTTTGAGACTGGCCTCAACACATCTGACCCTTGAATGAGGCCCTTAACCCCCAGCAGGGTGGCGGGCCCTTGTGGCCAGATAGTTCTCGCCCACTGAAAGCAAGTTGGGGAAGGTGTAAGGAGAATTTACCCATGTGGATCAATAAAACTATCTATAAATTATTATTATTATTATTAGCCTGGAGCCCAAGGCACAAGGCAGGAGACACCAGCCCAATCACTGTACATGCATCCACACACACACTGCATAACCAACCAATACCAATTCACACAGGAACATGCTTTTGGACGGCTATAGGCGACCAGAGAAACCAAAGAAATCTCGAACACAAATTTCAAACCCACAACCTTATAAGGTCACAACACTAACCACTGAGATACTGCCATACCACCCAGTAGATAGCGTGTTCATTTTCGATAGTAGGAACATGCCAGAAAAATGTCACTGTGCCATCTTATGCCCGTTTCAGTTTCTATTAAGATCAGAAACGACCATCTTTTGAAAGGACGGGATTCAGCACAGTTTAACCTTCATTTCGGATAGGTGACAGGCACAGACCATGATCATGGACAATGCTGGTCTCTTGAATTGAAGATTCTCTGACATCTGTATCCAAGGTAAAGCACAGCATATTCATATATAAACGCTCATTTAGAATGATTAAATAATAAGTACGACTCTTCATTTAATTGACATATTTTTCAGAGCCACTTATTAAACAATTACTTATTTATTAATATTATTAATTACTTATTGCAAGATTGCAAATAGCTATATTAAATAAATACATTAATATTTTAATGTAAGACTGTGTAAGTACATAAGTTACAGCTCGAAATAATGGCATAGCACATCAGCTCTTTCGGAATTCAGCTCGAATCAGAAAAAGCTGGCTGTAAAGATGGCATGATCTTCACCCTGAATAATGTCGATTTTTGTGTGTGTGTTTTTTTTTCCTTAGGAGCGCGGCATCATCGTTCAGGGAATATTCTAGTATATACCTGAGCCTGTGAAAGGACAGGCTGCACCCTTATGCAAATTTCTGACTCAGGCGAGATGCTATCAAGGCGCAAAGTAAAAGTTTTCTCGTCTCACAGCTGGCAGTGCGGTTAAACATGAACTAGCAGCGTATTAAAAATAACTGAAAGCAAAATATAACACAATCCCAGATGACTGAGGCAATTAGATGGGGGCAACGACATCAACAATCAGCTAGGAGCAGAGAGAGATTACCCACCTTACCTGCCACAATTAGCATCTCAAATATCTGCAGGAACAGTCCCTTCTGCCAGCAATAATTCTCCTTGAATATTCATATGAAATTGATCAATCAAAAAAAAAATGGCAAAAGTTATAGCAAATCTGATCATTTTACCCTGGAATATCTCTTGGGTTGAATAAAATCGGTGCTGAAAATCTATTCAGTGTTGAGTAAAAAAAAAAAATGCCTCTTAAAATACCCCAGAAAACAACATCTGCTTTAAAACAGCCACCATTAGTCACGCGTCCTTTCTGCCGTATTGCCTGGGCTGCTATGAAAAGGCAGCAGTCACAGCAGAAAACACATTTCTGTGATATTTCCTTTTCCGAAGCAGCACTGGCTAATGACTCACTGCAGATCACAATGTGGAAACTACAGCCTCAGAAAAGACCATTCTGTGTTTACTGTACCCTATATAAAACAAATATGAGGAGTGGAAAACAGGTATTACATGCAAACCATACAAAAAAGAACTTTGGGCTTGCTAAAATTGTCTTATGCGGGGGCAATAAAATTTGTGCTGATCGAACCAAACTTGCTATCGTATGGTGGGTGGATTTATTCAGATAAAAATGCAAGACAGGTAGGGAAAACTCCAATATACTTCCTTTTTGCACAAGGAACTTTTTCCTTGCAATATCTTATGGAAGGTTTTACTGTGGTTCTGCCTTTTAATTGCACACATACACAGACACACAAACACACATACAGACACACACACAGACACACACACATACGGGTTTGTAATTTTATCTTTGTGGGAACTCTGCATTCATTTCTATGGGGAAAACCCCAATCCCAACATGACGACCTTAACCCCTACCCAGCCCTAACCTTAACCATAAGTAACCAAACTAAGACTTTCGGTGCTTTTCATTTTTTGATTGCATTCACAGATCTTTGTGGGGACCTGATAAATGGTCCCCACAACATCAAAATAACAGGTTTTTATTAAATTGTGTGGGACATTCGGTCCCTACAATGTCATATAAACATAATCCACACACACACACACACACACACACGCGTTTCTGATTACATCGTTGTGGGGACTCTCCATTCATTTCGATGAATGTTCAGTTAGAGTACCATGTACGTTTGTTTTTATTTGCTTGAGCTTGGTTTGCATGTTTGCACTGTTTTGTTTCACTGTTTTGCACAATATGTTTGTCAGAATTTTACATACTTTGCTTCTGTATGCACAAAAATTGCCCCCTGTGATCAATAAACTTTTTCTTTTCTTATTGATTCCTTTTGGCCCTTTCACAAGCTTTGGTTCATCTCTGGCATGTCGTGAGATCTGCAAACTGGCAATCAGCACAGGGCTAGCTCGAACATCACATGCAGATGTACATGTGAAAAGGATGCAAGGCAGACCTTGATTCAGCTCATCATTCAGGCTGCTCCAGTATGTGTGAAAATATCTCTGTGCAGATGACTGTAGGCCTGTCAGATTCTGACAGACCAGTTGTCATATCCTTCCACTGAGTTTTGTCATTATCAGTTATTTTTAATATAAATGTGGACCACTCCCAGCCCATTTATAAAAGCAAGCTTCTCAGCTGAAAGGATGAATTTGCTTCTTTTCACAAGCGTAACTAGTACCCAGCTATTGAAGGATCCAATAGCTAGATAAATTGCATTGTGATGGATCTAGCTGATTCTGATTTAACGTTCAAAGCATCCTCAGAGTGATGACAAACAAGTGTGATAAAATTGTATGAAATGAATCAAGGTAGACCATCTATAAACTCACCTCACAGATGTCCTTAAGGTGCTTTATATAGTGTCTTTCTGTGCTCATTATTTCGTTGATGACGTTGGCCCTCATCTGGTCCCGGTTTTGAAGTGGCCGGCCCAAACACAAGCAGTCGCTGCTCGGGTCCAGGTGCCCATTCTGTACCTCGCTGGTGCCCTCCGCTGGCTCCACGCTACCATCGTCCTGGTTCACCCATAGCTGGCGACATCAAGAGGCACACGCACAAGGTGGTCATAAAGACACACAGGCCGCTGTCAACAGCTCTGCTTGACTCTACCGTGAAACGAAGTAAGTCGTACATAATTATTATCAATGTCAGACCTTAAATGCAAGTATAAGCTTATATGAGAGTACAGACTATATAAAAATAAACCCCAGCTTGTAAGAGGCATTTAAATAAAAAATATATAGACTGCATGCTTGCCATATATGCCTCATAAAAATTAAAGATGTTATAGGACAACAAATCCCTGCCAGGGTTTGTTGTTTGCCAGGTTTTTGCGGCCAGGATTTATTTATTTATTTTAGTGATACAGATTAGCATGTATTATTCAGCATTTATTTGTTTGTTTGTTTTTTTACATTTTGTGATTGCGGACACAATATTCATACAAAAAAGAATTGGGAAACTGACCAGGGGTGAGCTTCTCCAAGCCTTCTTGACGCTATGCCGTTTGTAAGTTCTATCTTGTAACGTTGAACTTACGAACGACGTGGCATTACAAAGGTTTTGAGAAACCGGGACCTGATTGGCGTAAAGTATGCCTTTGCACAAAATACTGATTTTTTGGTATAAAATCTTTATAGAAAAAATAATAACAAATATTATCTTAATATGGCACAGATACATTTTCTAATTTTAATAACATTTGGAAAAGTGTGATACTTCACCAAAGATTAAACAAAACCATTCACTGACTACAAACAAAATATAGCAAATAACACTGACATTGACACTGATGTAATGTAAAAATCAAAACCCATAAATACAAATAATCATACTGACAATTACCAAAGAGATATTTACAAATTCTACAATAAATCTAGTTTTCCTCTAAATTTTTAAGAATTTATGTGAAGCCCTGACAGACAGAGTGGACTTCATCACTGTTTGACAGATGACAACAGATCAAAAAATTACAGCTGCAAAAACACAAGGGGAATCTATAATTAGAAATGCTGTCTTATGCTGCTTTTCTGCTCTTAACTGAGAATATCACACAGTCAGGTTGTGTTACTCCTTAGACAACTCGGAAAAACTAAAGTCAAGTTGGAAAAATAACAACTGTCCTAGTATTCACACAGATAAATAAATTCTCTTCCTTATAAGTGTGAACCTACATATATTTGCTAAGGCAACTAAGATATTTCTCTAATTTTATAGATATTATTTTATACATAGTATTAACTGCTTGGTCATATCAAGTCACAAAGTCTTTTTCAAATATCTAAAAAATCATAAAAACGACCAGTTACTTAGAAGATTATTTCTTCTGAGTAAATTCTTGATCAATCAATATGAAACAGTGCTTTTGTGAAATAAGATATTATAATTTAAAAAATCATAGTAAAAACAACCCCTTTAAACCACAGGGCTAAAAAGATTTCCCCCTGAAAAAACTGGTTGTGAAATTGTAAAGAGGGCATATATAACAATTTCACGACTAGAATTGCGACTTACCGAAGAAGGACACAACTCTCCAGCACTTATCATATAAGAGCAATATCAAAAATAACTAAACGTAAACATACAGTACAAAAAGCCATATGAATGCAAATACATTCAAAAAGTCTTAAACGCATCTACTGAAAATCCATAATTAATCACCGAATTTAGGTACAGCAGGCTGCAAGCTTCCTGTCATGTAAATCCACAGACAAAAACAGCAATGCATTCCCACTGTTGCTGGCCATCTTGGAAATATATAGTGTTAATCCTGAACTCAAAACTGCCATGCAAATTGAGAATGGGCTAAAAATCACCCCCTATTTCAAGTTCTTTACCCATCAGGTAGCTAAACCAGTGATTTGCATCTGTTCACACTGCAGTTTATTGCACACTATTGTTAATACTGTATACCACTTGTGCACTTTATCAAAATTATATACTCTATCGTTGTCTATCTGTGCACCCCTATCCCCACATTGCATTCCTATTTATTACTTATTTGTTATATTTACTTTTTCTTGTATTGTACTGTCTTGCCTTGTGGTGTCTGTCCTATTATCCCTTTCACTCGTCCCCTCCCCTGCAAGTGTGACATCGGGATTTCACTGTCTTCCTCCAAATGTGTGTGACAAATGTTATCAATTTGCTAAAATGTTAACATTTGGATACATGACTGATAAAACGAAAGGCCGTATGGTCTTGCTTGAGCTGCAGGATGACACGTGAGTTGAGGTTATGGCAAAGCAATGGAGAAATCTGATGTACCAGTGAAACAGCTGCTTAGACTGGGAGGGACTCAATGGTTTATGAGCTAAAGAACGCACCTTGGAAGCTGTGTTTTGGAACCTTGGAGTTGCTATAGAGTTGATATAGAAAACTGGTTTTGTTTGAGGTTGTGGATGGTGAGGTTCAACCTTTGAAAAGAACAACAAAAATACACTGATTCTGGTGCAGTATCCACCATGGAAGATAATTCCTATGAAAATGGAAATGGAGAATGGAAAAGGAAAAAAAAAACTGTAAACCCTCACCCCATCCAAATTAGGAATTTCAAGACAGGTAATTGTGACTTTATTCATTTTGGCCTGAACATGTAGCTAAAGATAACTTCCATCTCACTGCCTCAGGACAGTGTTTAAACAGATTTTTAAGTAAACTTCCAGCTGTTCTTGTTTTGTAAAGAATTTAGAAAATTGTTAATGTTGTATTTACATAATTCAAAGACAAATTGCAAGCCTGGACTTTTTTTAATTAAAAAGCAAACTTATCTGCGATAAAAGTGTCAGAAATCACAAAAATAAGCCTGGCTTTTCAGGGTTCGTCACATTTAGGTCAGGCAGTGCAGAAACAGGCATGCTGTTTTAAGAAAGCTGCCAGATCCTCAGCCATTTCACGTCACTTGAGGATTTTTTTAGTCATATGCCTTCAAAAGGGGTTTCTTCTTCCCTTCCTTGATTTTGCATTTTAAAAAAAGCCTTGTCGCACACAGTGGGAGGACATGTTCCCAATAAAGACGAGAAATGAATGAACATGAGCCACTGCAATGAAAATAATTGCATTCTTTTGTGAGGAATCGTTATGAAACTACCGACGTGTAAATCGTTTAAAAATGGCGCTCACCCTCACGAAGCTGGCAGGAAACCATCCTTCCTCGTCGTCGATTTGTCCCCACCACCAGTCTTTGTTGGAGGCATCAAGGACTTTAATGACGTCCCCTGCCTTAAATGCCAACTCCCGGTCGGCCATGGTGACGTGATCCCATACTGCCTCGGCACTGACGATTGAACCTCCACTTATCAACTGGATAAAGGGAAGAAAAAAATAGACTTTGAGTTAAGCAAACCTCCCCTGGCTTCTACTGAGAGCTGCTGCACTCTCCCACACAACCTCTTGCAAAGAGGCTCTAGACAGAGGAACCAGTGGGTCAATGTTCTCATATGAATGAAAACGAGGAATATCATCTACTTTTCAGACATACCTAGATTACAAACAGCTTCAAAAATGCTGTCAACTTATCCAATGTAATAAAATGTGTTAGATAGATAGACAGATAGATAGATAGACAGACAGATAGATAGATAGATAGATAGATAGATAGATTTGAAAAATCACAATTCACCTATTAGACTATTTGTATCTTTTTTTAGAGTGAAAAATATTCAAAACAAAATGGAAGTGCCATATAATCATTGTGGATGTGTCAACAAATGGCCTCAACTGTTGAAGCAATGGTACCTCTGCAGCACAGTCATAGTCTCTGTTGGACTGTATTACTACTTTGGGGAGCAAAACAGTAGCAGATACCAAGTAACACTTCACAACACCATACAAAATTCCACTGCAGACACGGAAGAAAACAGTTATATAGTTAAATTGCAATTCTTGCTAATATAATTTTTTTTTTAATCTTTTTTTTCCTAAATGAAGAAAGTTAATTATTACAGAATTACTGGATTTTAAAATCTATTTTAGAGCCTAGTCAAATTTGCAAGTTAAATATGAACAGTGGTCAATTTAGACGTCTGTTGTGCCGTGCCTGAAGTTATGCAGATATGTAAACAACATTTTGTTCCCACAAATCTGGTAAAATTCCTAAGATGACGTGTTTTCTTGGTCACCATTTTCACTTCAATGCTTTATTTGTGAAATATTCATTTTATTATTACTACCCATGTCATTAAGTAAAAGTGACCATGAAACAGCAGGCCATCACAAGTAATAGTATGCAGGTAAACTTTCCAGCTTATGACAGACTAACAGGTGGACAATCACAAAATAGCTGCAATAATTAAACTAATCCCCCTACAGTCACAAGGAACTTATTAGGGATGCAGTACATATGCATTCACAAAATGAATATGTTTCTATTTCTGAATAATTATGCATCACTGACCCGAATTGCAGAAAATAGATAGAAGACAGAAAAGATTCTCTGAATAGGAGCAATCTGTGTTTTTTTTTTCCTTTTTTCTATCCAGACCACCAGCATCTCAGTGCCATAACACTACTCTGACCAGATAACTCAACCGCGTAGGGCTCCTTGATTATGACAAAAATCATAATTACGATTATTTTGGTCAATACTAAGATCACAATTAATTAACATGACTACTCACTGACTTCTGAAATAATAGGCATTTATTGAACTTAAAATAAAAAACTTTTCTTTTTAACTGTGGTTTTCTTTGAACTTTAATTCAACTGAGAAATAAAAAATAATGGCTCTGAAAAGGGGTGCGCTGTATCGATAATGCAAGACAAAACAGAAGCATCACTGAAAAATGAAATGTGACACAACAATCGTTTATCTCAATTATTTTGTTTTGATAATCGTTGGAAGCCAAAATCTTAATTGTAATTAAAATTTGATTAATTGCCCAGCCCTAGTGAAAAGGAAAAAAACTACCCAAATCTGGATTAAAAGCTAATCATCAATCAAACTAATCAATGGTATCCCAAGGATTTTGTAACCTATTGCATGCCTCACTGCAAAGTCAGTGCAAGCTGTCCTCTTCTTTTGAACATCAAACTGTAGCAAAAAAATATGAAAATATGATTGCCGATGGCACCTTGCCATCTTGGGTCTGCTTTGTGATATTTTCTTCTCACCAAAAAAAGGGTTTTGTGTCTTCAGCATAGTGTCCAAGAATATGAAAGCAAAAAGATATGTGTAAATGCAGTAGAGCCTGAGGGGCAGTCACCCTGAACAAGGCTAACTAATACCCAGTTGTTTTTTTTCTTGGACACTCTGCCAAACCCTCACTAAAATAAACCGACGTGCTCCTTTCCCACTCTGATTCGCCTGCAATAAATTCAAAGTCTATTTTTCATTCTCTGCAACCCCCTTCTCATGTATGATTAAATATGTTTCCTATTTAATCTGTTTCCATAAAATAAACTATAATCTATCATGATCAAAAGCATAATTATATGAAGATGTAACAGATGACACTGTAATGCAGCATATTTTTCATTACCTCGGGATCAATAATCACATCATAAACATTATCAGTTTAAATTAGCCTTCGGACAGGCTGAGTGAACTCATTTCTGTACCTCCATCAAAACAATCAACAAACACAAAAAAACAGCAGGTTAAGGCTGTCATGGCTGGGATTAGGGTTTGTCTATATATAAATATATACTCATAGATATACAAACCACACGCAGTTCTTCAACTCCTGTAGCTCGACGTGTTGAGCACTGGGCTACCAACAAAAAGGTCAAAGGTTAAAATCCCAGGGACCATAAGCAAATTGCAACCCTTCCCTCTGCTTTAAGTTGCTTTAGATAATAGTGTCAGATAAATAAGTTAACATAAATACATTGACATACACCAGAACAAATATTTCGACCAGCGCTGATTGATTGGCAAGTACTGATTTTGTGCAAATTAGAACGATGCAGAAATAGATCCCTCACATTTGTTACGCAACGCATCACTACAATACAGTTTTACATAAATAAGGTTTATAGCTTATTTAGAAGATGACAAGACATGCAAGAATGTGAATTGATATGTCATCCATCTTCAATAACCATTTATCCTCTTATCTAGTACAAGGTAACTGTGCATCTGGAGCCAGTGTTAGAACGTGCACATAAACACATATATATGCGAGCCGTTATTAAAAAAAAAAATTTAAAAACTATATTGCACCAGCAAGTTTCCAATTACAATTCTTTATTTGGTTCTCTTGGTCAAAAAGTAGATTTACAAACATGCCATTGTGAGGTGAATTATCATGCCATATTTGTAGATTTGATTTCACTCTAAATATTAAAGTTTTATATGAGTGGATCTGTGTACCCCAACCCAAGGAACACACTTGTGTATGAAACAACTGTTTTTGAGGAAGATTATTGTGTATCTGTCTGCACTCCTTAAATCTGTGTGACATATCAGTTATGCCCCCTTTTTTCCAGAAATTCCATGAATTCACTCAAGCATGAGAAGAATTCCACTCCTTGTAACATACCTATTGCTTGAAACAAGCACAGTGTATTGCCTTGTATTATTTCAGACAGATACATTAAAACAGTCCTGAGAGGATTTTCAGTAATTGAGATGCAAAATGAAGACCAGCAGTAAATGAGCCATAAGTATCTACAGGCAAGTCCTCCGTTGCTTCGCTATTTGTTCCCACAGCAACATACAGCCCCAGAACTCAAAATTGAGTTGATTGTTTTTTTCCAAGGATTGATGCTAATCAGTCTTAAGCTAGTTATGTAGACAGCAGGAGAGATCATTAGGTCAGATTACTGGTGTTGTAAATCTACACAGACATGTTCACGGATGGCCCCTGGACTGATCTCAAATGTCCAGCACTAAACCACATCCAATAGCATTCATCAAAGAAATATTTCTGTTTTTACCTTGAAACTATCATGAATGGGATTCAGCTAATATATAGAGTCTGTTTTCTTTATTATGAGTGGGTAACTTCAATAGTGCACTCCGTTCCACCATATCTGTTTAGTCAATATACTATATATGATTGACTACTAATCTGGTATAGGGTAAAGAAATTCCCTTTTAAAAAACAGAAGGCTTAAAGGTAGACCAGTGTTAAAGTGTTTAATTTTTGTGACTGAGAATCAGAATACTGGCAAATCGAAACCAGCTTGTATAAACTTCGAACATTCAATCCACAATCCGTCCTACTTGTATAAACTGGTTCCCATTTGCCGCTTTAGAACAGCAGAGCAACAAGTTACAATTTATTATACAACACAATGCTAAATCAAGATTAAGGCTTTTCTTAAATATTAGTTAATGTTTATTCAATTTATCTTTTAGATGACCATGCTAATACATGATGCATGCTAGTGAGTTGTTTGTGGGATAAGTTCAATCAGAGTTTGACTTTGATAAGACTAATTTTGAGAATATCACAGGCCACAATAAACTGGAAAATCATAAAGATAACGCTTTACTACAGCAGTTTACTAGACTGTTGACAGAATATTCGTTTTTCACTATGTATTGCTTTGAGGTTGCAAAATGCATAGCACACATTTTTTTTAACAGATTCTTACTAGTCTGTTAACCTCAGAACATCCCGGTAAATGTCATTTAGTAAAGAAGTGACAGCCTGGATCCAGGCAGCTCTGTAGCAAATGCCAAGGTGGTAAAAGCTAAGATTTTCAGCCCCAGTCAAGCTCTAGGGGAAAGCAAAATAAATTTCACTTAAGCTCCACAACTTTTGTGAAGATGTAGATATACAGCGGTTGGACAAATGAACAGAAATGGCGCATGAAAAAGGCCTGTAGATTCAAAGTAAATAAATCACAATTATAAACGCGGCTACAATAATGAGTCATATTAGTCTGAAAACCAATTAGAAGCTTGTGTCAGCTCTAAGAGAGGTCTAACACTCAGAACCCGGATGTGTGTCTTTCAGAAGCAGCATGAGGCAGTTAACAGAGTTCCAACAAGGCTAAGAGCCAGAGCACCAACTGCAGCTGCATCAGTAACAAAAGCTACAATTTTTCCAATGTGGGATTTATTAAAGCAGGGGACTTGTGAGAATTATATATAAACAATAAAATGCAGCACAAAATGTACTATTTAGCTAGTGCTGGGTCATAGACAGCCTAGGGCATCTCCCTGGAAGTACTGAGGACAAGCCAGAGGACAAACCAGACAGGGCGCTAGTCCATCACAGGACATGCACTCACATGCAACCACCCACTAAGAGACAGCAGCTCATCTCCAGGTCTCATCTAACTATAAGATTACCAGACATTTTTAAAAATCATATTTATGAATGACATTCTAGAAAATTTGTGTTTTAGATATCCAATTATGTGTTTAAAGTTAAGTTTAGATTTCTAGATTCTAGATTTTAGATTTTTTGTTCTTCATTGACGTTATGTGACAACTGTTTTACCGAATTATATTTTACCACTCTAATACTATAAAAATCACTCAATTTTATATTATTCATAAAATTAGGAACAGTGGTCAAGAAAAGTGATATGAGATTAATGCCTTTAAATCATATTTAGCCATTTTTGTACAAAATATAAAACTAAATGCTTGGGGCGACAGAAATCTAGGCGTCATGTCATTGACCCATATGTACATTTTTTTTCAAATGCAGTTGGACCGTAAAACCTATTCAAAAGTCTAATATAAGAATAACAGACTTTTCGTTAGGTCTTAATGTTACATTTATTTATTTCTCAGTCCCTACATACAATACATGATAACATGTATGAGAATATAAGATTTGTGTTATGTAATGTAACATTAAAAGTAACCTTGAGGAAAACAGTGTGGTTGTATCATGAAAAGCAAGTAAGGTAGATCAGTGTTTCCCAACCCAGTCCTAGGGGACCCCCAGACAGTCCACATTTTTGCTCCCTCCCAGATGCCTGCCAGACAGTCCACATTTTTGCTCCCTCCCAGATGCCTGCCAGACAGTCCACATTTTTGCTCCCTCCCAGCTCCAGTAG
>JAODLD010000002.1:756749-776461 GCA_026781065.1 Mormyrops boulengeri
GAAAGACTCATCCAGCGGTTTCACATTAACATTAGTGACACATGCATGATTATAGGAGACTGACCAATCAGCACACAAGGAAAGTGAAACCTGGGTCTTTTTAATTGGAGTAGTAGTTTCCAGGCTCATAGTGTCCCCTCTCCCGACATGGATTAGATGGGCGCCCTACAGCAGAGGCACATGTGACGTGTAACAGAACAAACAGGATAGCCATCCAAGGGCCACACGCTACTACAACCAGTGCGATGAGAAGTAGACAAGTACATGGCAAGTCACAGGACATACGGATCTGGGGCAGCCACAGGTAGCTGGCTTCTTCTGAGAGGAAACCTGCTGCCCCATCCTTGAAAGTTACTTTACATTAACTGCTGCAGTTTGAATAGCTATATTAATACATTTTATTAACTGTCAAGGGGAAATTTAGCTAGTTGGCCACTGTACAAACAGACGCAGGTTTAGCAGCTCTCTTGTTCTTCCTAGTAGCATTAAATGGAGTAAATATTTCATAAATATGCTGAGAATACTATAAAAAATTATGTATAAGTGCTTATAATTATTTTGAAAAGAATAATTGTAATTTCTTGAGAACACAAGGAGATACTTCAAAATGTGTTTTTTTAAACCAAACAGCTGGGTTTTTAAAACTGTCGGGTTTTTTTAGGAATACACCACACAATTAAGTGAAATCTTCTGAATTTGGAAGGTATTCCAAGGATTCAGAGTATCCAGTTTGCCAAGAAGTACTGAGTGTATTCATGGTAGAGATGGCATGGGCTGCTTGGTACAGAGGAGCTGAAGGGCTATTTTGGGGCTCCTTAGCCCCTATTAGGAGTTACTCCCACTCATCCTGTTAGCGTCCCTTCAATCAGTGTACTGTTTCTACATTGCCCCCCCCAAAGATACAGCCATATGAATAACAGTAGGAGGATGACAGTAACTGTTCTGCCTTTACAACAGTGGCTGTTACCCAGCATGCCTTTTCAACACTGCTGGCTAGCAAGCTGGGCAGCTGTGAGTGCATTGACTGACATGGCGATACAGTTATTTACACTGCAGTGATTCTCTCGTCATAACACTGCCGTCGTCAGTCATCCTCACCCGCAGCGTGAGACGGTGGGACTTTAATTATCCATCCATCCATCTTCCTTAACAACCAGGACAGCGGCAGAGTGAGCCTGGAGTCTATCACAGGAACCACAGAACAAGAAGAAACAGGCACCCAGGGCTGCCACAGGATCCATGGGGCACGTACACGTGTACCATACAGGCACAAATTCTCTTAAGCGCATGTTTTTGGACTGCAGAAGGAAGAATTATTACTCAGAGGAGTCCTGCATGCAAATTCCATAAACACAGAGCTGGGAGCCACCATGCTACCGAAACCCTAATTATTATCATGAAAAGAACACTTGCATTCTGGGAGAAATGACTGGCAACACCAGCTCCCGCGATGGGTCCGAGGATCCTGAGTAGTGTAGTGGAAGTATAGTTTTTACTGGTAAGAGCAAAGTGACATTTGAAATGTTAATTTTTTGAGATACCTTCATCCTTTGGGTCCTGTATCTGGAAGTCATAACAGATGTTCTCAAAACTGATCATGAACTCTGTGGTGCCACCTCAACATCCAGTTAAATATTCCAGTAATGTATGGCATTAATGTCATTAAAATTTTGTTGAGTTTCTGATTTTGATAATGAAGCTTTTTGTCACGTTTCCCATAAACTTGTGGAACAACATCAAAGAAAATAGTAGCTAAAATGATGTTTACACATTGATAGCACAGGCATGTAAATATAGCTTACAAAGCATTTTCAAGTTCACTTTTCATTTATGCATTTATGCATTCAGCAAAGTAATTTGCTACTAAAGTTGTCAACATTCATGCAAATGTAATTAAATTCACTTGAAATAATAATTAACCTGAAATCTGAGCTTCACTAAAACTACTCAAAAATGCCAATAAACTCACTATGGTCACTGAGGTTGAATTTGGATAAAAGCAGGATCATGAAAGTTTTTTTCTTTTAAAAGGTTATTTTTTGCTACAAAACGTAACACAAGACCTCATGGTGACAAACTCCTTAATTTGTTTTGCATACTATTAAGACTACAAAAAAGTAAATGAAGTTTACTAATGTCACCCTCTCTCAAAAAGCTGAAGACGTTACACCCTGATTCATTGTGCTTCTGCTCTAATTCAGCTCTGTTCAGCCATGAGGGAGTTCTCAAGAAGATGCCATATATAACTGGAAATCCCTGCTGGTGAGGCATTGTTGTATTTTCTTACTCACTGGATGGGTAACCACTGTCTTATCTAGGCACGCAGAGCCATATGAATCACTGTCGTTTTTTATTGAACTTTATTGCTATTGCTGAATGCCTTGGAGGTGCAAAGTAGCAACCTCAGATTTATTGAGCCGCTCGCACTGTGCCGTGAAGTGATCTTGAGAGTAAAAATTAAATACCCCCTTACAGGACCTAGAATGAGAAAAAAATAGTCAGTCTGACATTCCAGGCACTTGTTAAGCAGACTCAGCTCTTTGGCCTTTTACCATGCATATACACTCATCACCAAAGGGGCTCATCTCTGTCAATTTCAGTAATTTGGAGTCAACAATTCACACGACTTAGACAGTGGGAGGAGCTCAGGAGCCTGAGGACGCAAGGGAATCCCACGGAAGCACAGGGAAACCTGCATACTCTGCACACATGGAACTGAACTTATGCCAGATTCGAATCCACAGCCTTGGAGGTACCGATAAATTATAGGGCCTGCCAAACAATATTAATCGTGCTTTCCATTTATTAAAATATTAGGCAACATAGTTAGATCATATTAATCCATATTACTATTAAGTTAAGGATTGCCACTGTTTGACTGCTTGATATTTTGTCGTTGAGTCACAGATCTTTGGAGGCAGCAATGACGAGGCACAGTACATGAGGTGTCTGTGTTTTATTACATCAGATCTTCTAACCCCTCCTACTTTGAGCTGCCTAACACCTCCCACAGAAATCGCTTTCTTATCCTACTGGTGCCCCCCTGACCTTGGTACCATCTAATCATTTCACATTCCATCCCATGCAGAACGTCTGGTCATCATGGCCACAAACAAGCAATCTCAGCGAGAGTACCAACGGAGACGTCATGTACAATCCTATGGCAGCGAAGGCTTTTCTAATCCACAGCAGTTTCCATAAACACCCATAGACAGTGACTAAATATTGTAAAGAATTTTTTTTTTTTCGTTTTTACTCTCTTTAACAAGGCAAATGGTAAATACAACGACTGGGAACATTTTATAATAAAGTCACTTTCATTTCTGTAACTGGAAATACATACTGACTTTAATTTTAGCTCTAAAGAACATTAGATGGACAGAGTAGCCTTGTAAAAAATTTTTAAAAATAATAAATAAAGCTTATTGAATTTATGGCATAGTGGATGTATCGAACTGACAATAATTTGGATTTGGCAGTGTAGCAGTGTACACTTATTAGTAAGAGCTTATTAAGCTCTCAAATGAGCAATGAATTCCATTACTGAATGTACTTTGCCAAAATTTCATCATGTAATAGCAAGGAAACACAAATCAAATCAAACGTGATGTCGTCCAAGAATGAGAAGAATATAATGTGAATCTCCACTCAAGGCCTGCCCATACGCAGAGCATTTCGAAATTCACACTGTGCCATAAGGATGCATTATAAAGAGATTACAGGCTCAGTTCCAAGCTGTGTTTTACTAAAATGACTTATGCAAACATCAAACGGTATGAAGAAATAAGGCTGTAAAGGGTAAAATGTAGCTGTCTCTTTGATTAATGCTACTACTGAGCTAATTATGAAGATAATTAAACCCTATACCTCATGAGTACTGAACAGTAAACCGAAGTTTAAATTGTCTTCATACTATGGCCTGTGTGAGTCAATGTGGATACAAATTTTACTTTACAAGAAAGAGGTAGACTTTCTGTCTCACTTAATAAAGCCTAGTTAAAATATTTCATGTAGCTAAATATTTGGAACTGATTTTGAAACTAGAATTCCATTAAAAATTAATGTGCTCCCCGTTACTCTGTGGTGCCAAATTAAATGTAAGGTGTTAATCTGCTCACCTGCACAGAGACGACCACTGCGTATAAACCACTTGAAGACTGAACATACAACCTACAGTCATAAATTTTGAAATAGCCGAAAAAACTAACAACATCATTTCAGATAATATCATTAAGCTCAATATTGTATTTCATTTCGAAGCAGTTACAGAGAGCAATGGCTAAAGTTATATAAGAAATGGCACATAATTTCAGCAGACTTGGGATTTCCATCACACCTCATTATTTCTGATTTGATTCCACCTCAGCTATAACACAATAAACAGCTCATGCAATATAATTATACATCATAATGTTTCCAGGAATAAACGCCAGGCGACTTGCCATCAGAGTCACGTTAGTGTGATCTTTGTCTCGAGTGATGAACAGCCCCTTCGTCTCGAGCGATGAACAGCCCCCCCAGCCCCCCACAAAAAGCTATCTAAAGTTTTGTCAGAATAAAGTGTTCTCCCCAGAGAAAATAATGTGACTAAAATAGGACAAGGCAAACTGATGCAATCAGGGAGAGGAACTGGGCGAGGAATTCAGGCAGCCAGGGGCTTCACAGGGACAGGAATAAACAGATGAATCCCCCCCCCCCAACAAAGGCAGAGGTTTCAGCACGTGCAGCGCAAGGTGCTAAGGTGATAAATTTGTGCCTATGCCAGTAAAGTGTACATGTGAGCAGTTTAATCCCCAACAAGGCACGCTATCAGATCATGCCTGGAAGTAACAAAATATAACAACACAACAGCATGCTCTTCCAAAACAGAGATTACTGTCCAATAAATGCAAATGTCAACAGATCTGATTTACAGCAATATTGCGTCTTAGAAACCTTTTTCATCTCGGGATTAACTGTGTTTTTTACGCTTTATACCCATTCATTTTGCGATAGCATGTTTTATGTAACACTTTACAAGTGAACAGTTTCTGAGATTAGATTGATTATCACTCATCCTGCTCCTGAAACCGTTTACCAAGACAGTTAAGTTTCTCTTTCTTTCAGAATCTGACAGAGCCTTAGAAAATGTAAACTTTTTTTCAGTGCTAAAAGGAAGGAGTCAAAAATTACAGAGGTGAGAAATTTACTGTGAGAACTGGGCAAAATCAACAATGATATATTTCAGCAGCAGAAGATCATTAATCCACTGCAGTGGTAGCTTAAATCTTAATACCATGTTCCTTGCTAAGGTTTCTGCTTTAAGGGCCTATCTCCAGACCCAGCGAATCCTGGGACTGCTTTTCATGGTAATTACTTTGTGTAATGATGCATTTTTTGTAAGAGAAATATCATAAAGCTTAACAGGCTAGAAAAATGTCTCATTTTTCTCTTTCTGTCACTCTCTATTTCTTGCACACAGAACATACTAGAGAGCGAAAAGCCGACTTCATCTTGACAGCAAAGTCCGCCAGCGGAGCAGGTAATCCAGCAGCCGATCTTGTAAGTTTCATTGACTTGCAGCTATTGGGAATGACAACCTTTGAAATCAGACAATGAGATAAAAGAATACGAAACCACAGAAGTTGACGTGTGTGCTACTCGACTGAAATATGTTTGTTATGCACTGTCCCCCATTCAGTTTATTATATAATTACGTTTTAAAAACAGATAAATTCAGTGACGTTATGAAGGTGACATCCTGGGGTGGGCATTTGGCTACACTGGGTGGGCACCAGTGCCTGAATTCTCTCATAGATCTTGGGAGATTTCCTGGTGGCCAATAGTTAATGGGGTAGAGGGCTGGCAACACCTCCTGTCCACCTGTAGCCACGCCCCCTGCATAAATTTGTTTGAAATACTTGAGTCACAGGTGTAAAGAGCTGTCAAGGCCATTGCAAACCAGCCAGGGACTTTAAAAGGGTCCCTGGGTGAAATTGGTCTCATCTATAGTCCTCCCGCCGCTTCTGCTGCTAAATCAGGTGAGAGAGGGAGAAGCACGGCCAGCGGTGCCAGGGGCCACCGTGTCACCGAGCATCGCGTGCCGGAACGGCGTCATCAAGGCAGAGTGATGCAACTCGCCGCACACTCACGATGAAACCTCACCTGCTGTTATTTTAGGACAGGGCTTTAGAGGGAAATGTACCGTGCGACGCGAAAACCTTTGATAAATTATAGAAAAGGAGATAGAACGGGGAACATCTCCCCACTCGAAAGAGAACATGGATATTTATAAACTCTTCAGAGAGCCAGCAATTAGCCTGAAGATATTAGAAAACAGCCAGATCTGAAAGGAGGATTACGCGCTAATATTATGTGGATTTTTAATTTTCATATACTGGGGAAAGAGGCTGTTAAACATTTGCAAAGATATAATCACTATAATCCTGCATGTATAAAATTATGCATATTTAGCAAGTGATTCTGTCATCATCTTAGTTTTTTAGGAAATACAAATGAAAACAAAATTAATATTCCATTTGGAAACTTGAACTCAGGCATTAGAAATTAAAGTACAATATACTATCTCTATATATATGTGTGTGTGTGTGTGTGTGTGTGTGTGTGTATGTGTGTGTGTGTTGTATATTTAGGGATCTGCATGAATATTTATATTTTTACAACTGAATAGATTTCAGTATGAAACTCTAGTCTATATCACAAAGCTAAAATTACTTTTTTCTGTAATACTTCATTGTATTTCAGTACTGGAAACAGTAAGGAGCCATAACGTCATCCAATGCAGTGAACCTAAGAAGTATTCAAGGAAACACTGGGCACTGCACAAGGGATAGTCCTTTGGGGATGGCAGTCCTGCTAAAAAATAATATTTCCCAAACCTGTTCCTTTAGGGGCTCTGTACAAATCTGTGTTGATTCCAGTTTTTTTTTCTACATAGCTGTAGAAAACCCCTTATGAACAGTAACAGGTCTGGGAGATCAGCTAAAATAGTCATGAACGTTCTAAAAGGAAGAACTGCAAACAGCCACTGTGGACGTGAGGTGATGATAAAGGACTTACTTTGTTGATGTGAAGCTGCTCTGAGCCCATTCTCAGCAGCCTCCTGCGAGTAGTGCCCATGTGTCCTCTGTGTGGCTGTGGCTCCGACAATAGTGTGACCTCCCCTGTAAGACGCACGGCAGATATCACACAGCAGATAGCCACCTAGCTTTCCCAATGTCACCCCACTGTGTGTCCTGAGGAGCTGTCCGCTTATATCAGATCTAACAACTCACACGTGGCTTTTAATCTGATACACCTAGACAGGCTTGTGGAGCAGAACACTCCAGATCCCCAGAGAGTAATTACATACCACATGCAGCACTACCCATCATTTTTGCATTCATGAAAATGTGCAGTGGGGTGGGGGGGTTAAATTCGAAACAGGCAGCTCCAAGAATTCCTGGATGTAGAGCTTAATTAGTGATGGCGAGTGTTTAACTTGCCAAATATACTGAGCCATAGTTTGGAGACCTGGATGTGAGTTTGCACATAAGAGATACAGCACAGAATCATTCTATTACTAAAAGTACTCTATGATCTTCACCGTATGTCCCTCAACCATCAGGGCCATGCGTGTGCATAATGGATAAATAACTGATAGCGTGTCCAGGTCATAGGGAGTCTGGAGATTATCCCAAGCAGCACAGAGAACAAGGCTGCATCAGCAAGATGTCAGTCTATATATACAAACACTCATGCCCTACGCACAATTTAGAGATGTCAGTTCACTGAACTTCAGGTATTTTGACTGCAGGAGGAAACCAGTGTACCCTGAGGGGACCCACGCAACACGGGGAGAACATGCACACTCTACAAGCAGATAGAACTGAGTTGAGATTCAAATCCCCAACCGTGGAGGCATGAAGCAACAGTGCTACCCACTGAGCTACCTTACCACGCTGCGTCCTGACACTGTCACATTATCACTACCAACTTTGTGAGGCACCTTGTGTCAGCCAGGTCCTAGAAAAGAATAAATACCCCCAGTCCCCTGATTTGTCAATCCATCATGCCAGCCGTGCATATGATACAGTACAACCACGTCACGGCCAGCACTGTAGTGGACGTAATGCAGTTTTGCGAATAATGACAGATAAACAAATGCGAGTGGCATCTTGCTGGCTAAGGATCTGTGAAGCAGCAGGGGCTGCCAATCTGCAGGTTTATAGATGGAGAAAATTCTGCGAGCGAGGATAAACCCGAGAGCGTGCTAAAGTCCCGCTAGAGGCCAGATTGGAAGGAAGAAAGACGGAGGGACACGCAATATCACCCGCCGCAGAAAAAAGAAGAGCACTCTTTTAAACGTCCTCAGTGACACAGAGCCAGGCAAAATTTTAATAGCCTGATTCTTGTGCAGGTAGAAGAAAAAAAAACAAATAAATGAAAATAAATAGCATAGCTGTTAGCCATCCAGTAGCATTGCAGTATTCACAAATAGCTAGTCACCATGGCTTTGGCCCACATTAGCTAGCTCCAATGAGAACGGGTTCCAGTTGCCTAGCAACCATCTGCTTTGTCCTATTCAAGGACCATGCCCATTTGTAAAATGATATCTAAGAAGAGTAGTCAGAAATCTTTGTTTTTAACCAAGAAATGTGTCCTGGATTGTTTTAAGTGTGGAGTAGCAAATTATCCATATGCACTTCCTATAGCTATATGTAAGAACTGAACTCTGGCATGTAGGAGTTTTGTGGGACACCTACCTGGAGCTGTACCTGGCTGCAGTGTCTCATGCGTCCAGCCTGCCTGCTCCAGTCCTGTCGGGGTGCTCTGAGACAAGGGGAGCGAGCGGCACCTCTGGAGGTCCATTTTGAATGGAGGATCCCGTGGGGAGAGGCACGGGGGGCGGGATAGGGGCTAAAATTTATAGGGCAAAAATGTGACACAGCCTTGGCAAAAGAAAGTACCTGTAGTACAAACCAATGATTATGGATTACTATGAGTGTTGTCATGCAAGATGAGAAAGAGAATTTTATTTTAAACCGTGACTGATGTTAGACATGTCAGGAAGCATTAATACATGAGAGAAATCCAGAAATAAGATGTGGATACAATACGCCGGTTATAGCAGTCCCTATATTAATGATGGTATTGTCTCAAAATACCTTATGAATTATTCCGGTTTCTCAAAATAGCTTAGACCCGTGGTTAAAATATTCATTCATTCATTGTCCATATTTAAGGAGACCGAGCCCAAAGGAGCTTAAAAGCTAGAGAATTTTTATGTCAGGCGATGTCTGTACATGCATTGAAGATAAATTTTGCATGTGTTTGGAAAATGTGGGTAAAATCCCGCAAGATTTGATCCCATTTGATCCCAGGGCTTTGATTGTGATCTTACATAATGTGCCGTCCCAACACGAAAATCTGGAGCTGTGACTCCAAGACAGTATATCTGAAATACGTCCAGCAACATAAACCAGCCTCATTCAGCAGCTGGTTTTGTTAAAGAATGCCAAGTTATTGGGGGAGACCATTTTCAGGAGGGCAGGCTGAAACGGCTAGAGCGGGTGTCAGCAGAGAAAGCGGGAATTCGAACTGAGTGTAAAATGTCCAATTTCACAGCGTGTGCTGTTCCAGCATTCAATCAGCAGTTCCCTGCCTGTTGCTCTATTACACTGAGGCATGTACATGTTGTTGATTCATTACCAGGCAATGCTATTTTTGAAAGTGTGTGGGTGGTGAGTAGGCATAACTGATCTTTTCCTTTCATTTTTCTAGCAGTCATCTTCACTGGTGCATTGGCAAGTGAGGCTTGATTGCTCCAGTTCAGTCTATTCTAATCCAGTCCTCGGGGACCCACAGACAGTCCATGTTTTTGCTCCCTCCCAGGCCCCAGCAGCAAAAATGTGAACTGTTGGAAGGAAGCTGAGAGAGAGCAAAAACGTGGACCGACTGTGGGTCCCCAAAGACCGGGTTGGGAAACTGCTCCAGTTAATATTAATACAACTAGGGGGCAATACTAAATGCTATATTTGCAATTATACTTTGCAGTTCTGTTAAACTTCTATTATATTTCAATGGAAGAAATTCAGAATATTCGTTTGATAGAAAAATCATTACATGAGGTGTTAGTAAGTCTGTACATCTGATGCTGAGAAATTTCGTAGCTAATGGAAGCAATGACACGTTAGCCACACTATGAAAGCATGTGCTGTTCCATGCAGCATGCAAAAGTAAATAAAATACAGAAAACCCATCATATTTGGGAACCAGATGTTAAAAATCCAAGGTGACAAATACTATCGCATTCTGTGGCAACTACTATAGGCAATGAGCCAAGGACGGGCCATTTAACAGATGAATTGGCGATTTTTGGATGTCACACCTTCAGCGGATTATAAAAAGTGCTGAGCTGATGATCCTGGAACAAAGATTAACAAAAAGAAGCTTCCAAAGTGAACAACGTTCATGGCCGAAAGCACTTTGGTTGGGATACGAATGGCCGCGCAGCTGATTATCTAATATTTATGTATGCCTATTCTGAGATCAGACGGGGATATAAAACCCCTGGGATCTCGTTAAATCCTTTCAGAAATCGCACGGCCAACAAAAACCTGCATCTTACGCGGACTCTGCCTAAGAAGGGTTTTCCCGTTAATCAGACCGTAAATGGCAACACCTGGATGAGTACGAGTCGTGACTCTGGGCATTTCTCTGTAGCCATACGTGGTGAGAGGAGACAGTACCGAGAAGGAGTAGCCTTCCAAGCCAGACACACCGAAGGAGGAGGCAGGGGGGTGGGTGGGGAACGCGGCTTACTCTGAAGGGGTGCGAGGGCTCGCCCCTGGCCACGGCGGTGCCATCGATTACGGAGCGGGGCCTCTTGCGTACGAGTGGCCGCCTCGGCGGCAAATCGGGCCGCCCAGCAGAGTTAGCCTGGCACCTCCACGGCGCCATTTCTTCACCCTCCTCTGGGATCGCAGACTGCCGACCCAGCATAGTGGTGTAGAGCGAGGCTGGTCGGAGCCTCCTCCGCTTCTGAGAGGTGATCGCCACCACGCTACGGTCGAGCGGCGCTGCACCATCTTTGTTTAAACAACAACTGCCTGCCAGTTCCTGGTTTTGAGCCAATATTGAAGCAAGAAAAACTATTATCTTCTGTCTTTCCATAACTGGCACAAATTTAGTTAGTTTGAATAACATTCCTGCATTTGTGGATTACTTACATATTAATGTCTATCACACTTTACCACTCACCGGTTGGAGGATCAATGACACTTTGCTTTGCATCAACCCAACCTTCCAAAATCAAACCTGAACAGAAACTCTCTTGCACTTGTATTATCTTAGATGCATCAAGGCTGAAATTCAGTCCTAGAAAGTTTAACCTTGCCATCTTGCTTTAATCAGAAGGCAAGTCATTGGTAAGTACAGGAATGAAAGCTCAGGCCAACAAAAGTAGATAAGCACCACAGCAAGACATATGAATCTGCATCTTCCCCTGGCCTGTTGGTCCAATTTACTTGAATACAGGCAGCCCATATGGGCCCAGAAGTTTTTGGTTAATGGTGTGTATGATAGCATAGGGCACGACACAGGTCGGTCATACGACTGAGCTGTTAGTTGTCATTCCTGTTCTGTAGTGCACTGTCCAGCAGATGGCACAAAAGGACACAAAACTCAAATATATTGAGTTTATCCCTTTGATTGTTGGTAGGATATCATTAAAAAATGAATTGTTTCTGATCATCTTTAATTGTTATTTTTAAAAAAGATGAAGCATGCACTTGGATGTAAAGGTGTAAGGATGAGGCTGATGGAATAAGTTAAAATAATACTGGAATGGAGGAATGATGTATGAAATACATAATGGTATGTATACCATGCGAGTGCCAGTTTGTACTGTACATACAAATCAATTGCTATTTTTATGAGGACAATCAAACATTGGAAATCATCACGTCATCAGTTTCTTTCCATACTCAAAAAACATAAAGCATCAATTTTATTACTATTGTTTACTGACCAAATCCAGTAATAAAAAAAACATCTTAACTGAACAGAAAATGGTTCAAACATTTTTTCCCATTTTTACTAGTTTTAATCACATTGTTATAATTCAGGATTTACTTCAGTTCAGTTCAATACACCTTTAATTCAACGTATTTGAATTTCATTTTAAACCTGTTAATCCAGCACCTTACCTTAAGTACCCTGCTTGGCCCATCAGGTACAGGTTTCACTTTACAACGGGTTTCTTGATTCCCTACATTCCTACGGCTGTTGTGAGTTTCTTTCTCATCAGAGGAGACCAAGATATCCATGGAATCCATATCATTTCCTGACTGGTCCTCTTCCCCAGGCAGGCTGCTATCTGACGGAGTTCCAGCCTCAAGACAAATGAGGCTGTCCGGGTCCCCATGCTTGCTGGGAATTTCCAAGGAGGTTGTTGACTTGCATGGTAAACCGAGAGGCATTTCCACTTCAGTCAAGCTGTTGGACAAATGCCCATCAGGACTGGGGGGATCCAGACAGGCTCTCCAGGACTTGAGGACCACCTGAGGAGACCCTTTCTCAGTCATACTGTTGGGTGAGAGGCCCTCACTCAAACCTGAGTCAGAGGATAACAGAGACATGGGGATTGCATTGATCTCCTCATTCCTGAAATTTATGGACATGTTATGAACAAAGTCTTGCGACCTCTGAGTGCACGGGGATCCCAAAGGTGAACCCTCCCCCTCCGGTGGGGAAAAAGATCTGGAAGAGCTTTTCCACTTTCTAGCTGTTTCAGCAACACTGCTAAAAAATCGAAAAAGTCCTCCAAAATGAGCACCTTTGCTTTCATTAACTGTTGATTTGGACGGAGGGTTTAATTCTTTGATGCATTCAAAGTCGGCTGAGGCACAATCTGAATCAATTGTCTTGTCTAAAGTATGAAACTCTGAGTCAAAACTCTTTTCAGACAAGCTGGAGGTTCCTTTCCCCATGAAGGAGATCTTTCTAAGGTAGCTCCAGACATCTGCTCCTTTAGACTTCCTTCCAGTTTGTGGTGTCTTTGGGCAGTCCTTTACATAATGCTCATCATGAAGTGAGGAGTTATTACAATTTGAGAAGTTGGGATGTGTTCTTTTTGCGTATGGTGCAACCATTGGTTTGCAACCATTCTGACTATCAGTGGCATCTTTAAACAGTGGTTGTTCGTTTTCCAACGGGATCGAGAGGTCTATTACCTCAAAAGAACAGTCAAAGTCTTTAGTGTGACCGGCATATGAGTGCCTCTTGCCCTTGTTCCTAAAGAGTGCTCTCTGCAGATGGGGAAAGTCATCCCTGCTACCATCCTCTTGCTCATCCCTAGCAGTACTTCCAAGTTTTCCACCATGGAGCTTGACTGTTTTGCCCTTGAAGACAGAAGGGGACTTCAGCATCTTGAAAGACCTCACTTTGTCTACGAATGACAGCTTTGGTACAGATGCCTCCCCGAGAAGGATCATAGAATGGGGTCGCCGCTCACCCCCCGCGGGGGTTTTACGCTTGGCCAGGATCTTCCAGATCCCAGTGTTCCGGGGCTTCCTACTGAAAACACCCTTTTCTCTCCCCGAGTGTTGGAATGGGGCTAGAGTTTCGCACTCCTCTGGCTCTGGAATGGACATTATGCCTGTCTCGTTCCCCACCTCAGGAAATGCATTGAAGACTTTGTTCACAAATCCGTTTGGGTCTTTGTGTTTGGAGGTAGAGTTGCTTAGATCATCCATCCTCTCACATTTGAAAATCAGTTAACAAATTGATATAGTTCCATATCCTTCATAAGCCAGGTTCCCTGCAATGACAAAAGCATAGCAGATATTTATCAAATTCAGTATATATGTACTTTAAAGTTATATATTTATACTTTTCACAAATCTGTCCAATCACCATAATCTCTCACAATTAAACTGAACCTCCTTGAAAAACTGTAAACCTACCAGTACACATTGGCAATGCACTAAATTTTCAGTATCGTGTGTCATTCTGAAGTTGCACTGAAGCAAACTTAATGGTCAAAACTCATACGATGTATCAGTAGGGTGCAGGTGCTCAAATGTGGAGGGGGCAATGGGGTCTTCCCCGGTACCTTTTGCATGATCATCGGTGATCGAAAAGAGGCACTCGGAACTTAGAAGTGGGGGTACTTTCAATTGTTCAGGCAAAAGAGGCAGGGGCACCCGAAACCGACCCCTCCTCCCTCCCACACACACATCCCCCTGTAATTTATAGAGAAAGTATTCCTTTATTTTTTATTGTTGTTAATATCATACATAGCATGAATGGAGACTAAGTAGTTAGATCTTCATTGGAATAACTACTGATTCTCTAACCCAGACCACCATGAGACCTTTCTGACAATAGCTGCATTATTCGTTGCAAAGGATTTCATTATGAAGGATATCACTGAAATTTCTGCATGCGCTTATTTGGTACAGATCACATACTATGAAACTTGAAAATATGAAATTAGTACAGGCAGTAAATAAAAGAGTCCCCATTAACTGCACATACAGGAGATAACATAAAATCAAGTTTAAAAAAAAACATTAGTACTGGAAAGCTATGGAGCATATACCTATTTTACAATGTGACTCATATTGGAGTGAAGCCAATTTTCAGAGTGTGATGACTTTAAACAGACTTTTAATCATTGTTTAGATCAGGGCCTTAAGGGTGTGGCAAAATAACTTTGTGGTTATTTCAAAGGGGAGTGAAATATATGCATTTGCACACTAAGTGCTATTTTTCAAGCACTCAATAGAAAAACTCAATAAACGAAATGTTAACACATAACCAAAGACATAAATGTGAACGCCGGTACAACAAAGTTCTTGTATATAAAATGAACTGATGGAAAGTTACATTAGAATTTATTGCACTGACTAGACTTTTTTTCACCAGATTATGCAAAAATATACTCAACACAAGTTAAGAATGTACTTGCATTTAAAAGCAGTTATATTTGAAGTACAGAATTTGCCATAACACACATATGCACACAAAAACACTTCTCACAAGTAGTTTATTATTATCACTATTATAATTAATAGCAATAATAATAATTGGTATTATTATTATTGTTGTTATTTTATTATTATTAATAATCATAATGATAATTATGATTTATATTATTAATGATGTTATTATTGTTGTGTTTTGTTTATCCTCATCCTTGATTTTTCCTGAGAATGATATTTCATACTGAATCAATTCTGTTATTAAGCTTCATATCAATACAAACGGTGATAGCTGGGACGTCTATCCCCTGAAGCAGAGACTTCTTCCCAGAAATTAATATCATAATTAAAACTATGATGGCCCACACTACAGGAAGCCAAACCGCCTCTTAGCTATGGATCTGCTATTATTGAATTGTTGAAAACACTTTATATTATTAATGTCTGGTAGTCTGCTTTGATTTTAAAGAATAATTACCTTCATTTTAAATTTGGCCAATCCACAGATAGAGTTACTGGAATGTGTCTGGCTTTGTACATGCGGAAATACATGTCAGCCTACAATCCTGATTGATTGTCTGTGACTCCCCTCATGTCAATTTGACAATAAGATCTCTCTAAATATATTCTGTAAAACACTGGCATCGATGCAAACTATCATGGGTGAGAATATTCTTTCTGAACACGAGGCCCTTCACCATCTATGCTGAGAGAGCCCCTGTATACTTCTCACATGGTTACCTCAGCTACCAAGACACGGAGATTCTTATATTAACCCATCTGAAGAATTTGCCCTTTACGCACGACCCTCTCCATCCAACTCGGCATTGCAGCCCCTGTTTGCCATTATCACTCTGCACAATGTGTGCTGATATAACAAAAATGAATTTAATTACATATAAAAAACTGAATCGTAACAGTGACGAGGTTTTGGTGGCCTTTATATTAAATTTGGATAATGTGCAATAATTACGTTAAATGTGAGACTGAATCTGAAGAATAAATTATAAGCAGGCATGATATTTTTTTATTGATTTGTACTACCTTATTTAATTGAAAATATATTTTTATCACTATTTAAAAAGTTCAGTTTGTTTTTTGTTTGTTTGTTCGAGTTAAGAATGTTTCATTTATTCATTCTTTTTTTAATTCATTTGCGCACATGTATGTGTCCATCCGTCCATTTTCCCAGTTATCGAGTAAATGGTTGAATTGAGCCTGGATCCTGTCCCAGGATGCCTTAGTTAAATGGCATGAGGCATCCTGTTCAGGATGCCATGAAGCAGGCAAGTGGGTCATGACAAACCTCAAAGATTGCTGTTGAAATATTAAAATCAAAATGTATAATTTAAAACTTAAAAAAAAGAGAATCCAGAAAATCCAAAAAATTTGGTCCATATCTAAGATCTCTTCTGTCTAATATCAAGCATACAATGGAAGATTGACTTGTCTGTTTGGTTTGTCTTACATGCCCCAATAATCTTTAGCCAATCATCCGTTTTTAATAAGCGACTATTCCCCCATTCTTTGCCAATCTGACCTGCACACATGCATCTTCAATTGAACACAATGGCCAGACCGGGGGGCAGAAACACAAGCTTTGTCCTGCCAGCAGGAATACATCCTGCAAAGGAAGGGATAAATAATTCAAGAAGAATGTGCAGTTTGTGGCAGGGATTACCTTGACGTCAGGCAAGGGGAAGTCCTACTCGTGAATGCGCTAGTCAGGATGCGGCCCGCAGCTAAGCACTCATAACCACCATGAACACACTGGGGCGGATGACACTTGAACTCTTGATACATCTGCCATCCTAAATTGCATTCCTCCTGTTTCCAAACGCTTCTAATAAATATCTGGTTACGCTTTACATTAACTGCACCGTCATAAAGCATTCATTACGCATTAATAGAACATTCATACCTTAACAGGTTTAATATACATTAATAACAAACATTATCAGATTAAATGATTATAATGTTTGTTATTATCACATAATGTTTGTTTTTAGTGGATATTAAGGCTGTTAAGGGATGTTGGGATATTAAGGTATACTTACATGCTTCTTATGAATGCTCTATAAATGCATTATGTAGGGGCACTGAATGTTCTATGAATGCATTATAAAAGCATCATGAAGCTGCAGTTAATGTAAAGCGTTACCAAATATCTTTATGTTATCTTGGATGCCCTGCCTCTGTGCACTGGGAGAAAGATAAACATGCACTGTTTCAGACGTTTAACATCATCTCACCCCTGCTATCCAATTACTCTTACATATTGGTGGATAAAAACCCACCACGTGCGACATACTTCTCAGCCGCTACCGATAAACAACCAAGTTAGAACGAATTAGCCCTAATCAGAAGATAACAACTGGGCTTAGTAACCTAAGTAACAGCTGGACACCTGAAACAGTTAGCTCACCCCTTTGTTTTTTCCTGTAAAGATTCTTCAATGGCTATTTAATTGATCCACCCGTACGTACCCTACCCCCAATAAGTACACCTAAGTCAAAAAGGCTGCCATTTAAACAACATTCCATTTCTGAGGTAAACAATGGACCATCGTCTGCATACTGTGTTGACGGGGCAAAGGGCATAAGGACGCTAATGATTAAATCATGATATTAAGCCTGATATATTGATTTGCTAACGTATCTGTGGGTAATCATTCTTTCAGTGTATTTCAGTTTAAATGGAGCTTAACATCACTTGGAAATAACATTTGCACTGCCAACGCTTTTTACACGAACATCTGCCTGTAATGGAGTCGGTAACAATGAAGCGAAAAAAAAATGATAGTGTTTCTAATATTTATTTGGGAATTATCTCTCTCACTCTGTTTACACTGCTTTGCCTCTTTGTGGTCATGATTGTTTACTTGCAGTAAAACCTCTTATTATCTTTGTGAATTTTAATCCCTGCTCCCGAAAGACGTCCCATCTGCTTTACGACATATTCATGTGAAACACTGAGGCCCCCCCACTTAGCATCCAGAGATACGTTTCCCCGGACAACAAACCACAGCTTAGGCACGTCAGGCTAGCGACAGCCCAGGAATCCAAAACAACTGTCAGCCTGCCCCGGAAGCGAGAGACAGGCCAGGAAGCCAAGTACGGTGGTGTGTTCCTGTGTCGCGAGACTGTCAGCCTTAATCCCTCAAACCACAGCCAGCCAGGGGAAAACCGGGTGAGGAGAGCGAGGGTGGCGGCGACAGACTCCCTGCCAAACGCAATCGCGCCTTCCATCTTTGGCAGCTGGGAGATCCTGAAGTCAGGGAGCACAGCCAGCTCGGCAAGGCCGAGCGCAAGTTGATATACAAATCGAGTAAATGGAAAAGCCGGGGTGCACTAGGGACTACAGAAAAAAAAGGTGCCAGCCTTAGCAACCCAAACAAGGAACTGCCGAATGACACAAACTTTGAGGAACAGGGCCTTCATGGAGCAAAAGTAACGGGCAAGGCACTCACCAAAAGCGGCACACTTTCACACATGCAGTAATACAGATGCTCCCTGGTTATGATGGTTACGATATTTAGACTTTAAGATGGTTATTCCAATTCCATTCTGCTTTTCACTTTCAGTACATTATTCGGTAAATTTCATGCGATATTCAGTACTTTATTATAACATAGGCTTTGTGTTAATTATTTTGCCCAACTGTAGGCTAATGTAAATGTTCTAAGCATGTTTAAGGCAGGCTAGACTAGGCTATGATGTCTGTTAGGTTAGCTGTGCTGTATTAAATTGTATTTTCGCCTTACGATAGGCTTATCGGAACGTAGCCCCACTGTAACCTGTGGAGCGTCTGTACTGAAAGGTCAAAAGAAACTGAAAAAAAACATGTTCTGTTTGTAGTGGGTGCAGTTAACAATTTGTTTATAATGAATAAAATTCATGAAATACCATGTGAAAAAAGCAGGTGTTATTAACATAAACTTAGAGGAAATTGCTCACATTTGTCATTTCCCTTGTATATTACAGAAAGTGATGACTGAATAACAGGAAAACACAATGGGACTGTAAGTTTCATAGCATATTCATTGTATTGTATTAGTGAGCAAAGATTTGGAACTGGATTGTCATTACAGATTCTGTGAAGGCCCCAGTCTGCCGGATAAAAAGGCAAATGCTAATTAACACTGAGTACATTGTAATTTAGAACATCTTTGGCTATTTTTCCCATTTACATAATGATGGAAAAATGATCTCCTGAATGTTTTGCTAATAATATCATCTGTAAATGGCAGTAAAATAAGTCATTATATTCCGGGGCTGCAGTGCAGTGTAGCAGTCCGAAGCTTGCAGTGCAGTGTGGCAGTCCCAGGGTTGCCAAATTTCAGGCATCTGGCGTGACACTCACACAAGAAATCTTACGGTAAATCTGCATTATTCCATTATAAACTGAGAATTAGCTACATCAAAAGTGTTGTGGTAGTTTGCTAACCCTACAGACTATTTACAAGGTAATAAAACTGTTACATACATGTAAATGCGTGTGCAGACTTGTCTGGAACTGAGAATCTCATGTCAGCCAGCTGACATAAGTTGGAAACCCTGAAGTCCATGTTCGAATCCCATATGTATGGAGTATGCTTCTGTGCAGGTCTCCGCTGCACATTCTCATTTCCACCCACACCATCAGAATCAGAATAGAGTTTATTACCAAATACGTTCACACATACAAGGAATTTGCCATGGTGGTTGGTGCAGACATCGAGAGATAAGGTGGGTTTATATATATATA
>JAODLD010000002.1:776561-795324 GCA_026781065.1 Mormyrops boulengeri
GTTCTCCCCAAACGAGCTTGATGGGCCGAATGGCCTCCTCTCGTTTGTAAATTTCTTATGTTCTTATGTTCTAAGAAAGTGCATGCTTATACTAGGATGAGGAAATGACATGTACTTATGCAAACTGAAATCTCTTAATTGCTGTTAGTGCAGTGGTCACCAACCAGTTGATCACAACAAACAGACCATCACCTTTAGCATCCCTGCCCCCCCCCCGCCGGTCAGCACAATCCACCGACAAATGACCCCCACCCTATAACTGGCGACTTGGTACAGCACCGGATTATTTTCTTTGAAAGAGTAGCTCTGACTGTGAAAAACGCTGAAGACCCCACTGCATGTTTGTGAGTGTGTTCCAGCATCCTGTCCAGCAGTATGGAAGACACATGGATTATATGCATTTGTGCATCCCTTTGTAAGTCTGCACCAGACAGGTGCAAGACTGTTCACAGGTCCTCTAATGTTTTGGGCAACTAAGTCAGTCACCAATTAAAAGGCAAGTTCACATCCTCAAGAGAGCTAGCATTTATGTACTAGAATTACCCACCACAGTTCTAAGTGTCACACCAGTTACTATATTTAGTGCCCAGATCCGGCCTTTTCCATCACAGCACCGAACTGGGAGTCAAAATAACAGCCTGACCAGCAATATTATGCAAAATTAGCACTTAACCAAAATATGTGTGTGTGCCTGTCTAGAAAAACTTTAATAGTGTCATCTCTTTTTGTTCCATCCTGTGATATTCTACAATTGCCCATTACATACTTTACCAGTGAAAAGTTTTTGCACACCACAGGTTTTTACCACTTTTTCATTTATTTCATAAACCGCAGATTTTTTATTCTAGTTAAGCGTTGGAAAGTTGAGTGAACAACTATGAATGAGAATATAAGTCAAACAAAACAAGTTTCCTTTATAACATGGAATGAGTATGTAATGGTGCATGTCTGACATCCTAATAATTGGTTGCATGGTGATGGCATAGTCAAATTCTAGGCTGTCCATTTACTGCACAATACTTAACTGTGAAACAGAGCAGTATTTAATGTCCCTTGTGAAAAGAATGCCTCAAATTTAAAAAAATAGCTTGCTTACTATCATATGTGTCTAACAAATTGACTTCCTGGAAATTTCTTTCTTCTGCATCTTGTTTGCAGGCCTCCCTAATTACAACATGTAATGATTTTTTCCTTACATTTGGACTATATCATGTCTTTATGCATTTCAACTTCATGCTGACTCTCCAAACACTCAAGAATATTACAATTTACATGTACTAATTCATTTAAGTACTACCTCCAAATGTATTAACTATTGCTGTGCTTACACTTAATAGTAAGTTGTTCCATGCATTTTAGAATTTAAGCTATCCAAGCTATCTGAATTCTGCCACCTGTATGGTTAACGTTGGTCGACATTGACTGGCCTTCACATAGTATTAGTAATGGTTTTAAAAGGAACAGTTTGTGGAAGGATGATTTAGATTTTCTGTAAATGTAAAAAAGAATATTTTGTGCTTACATCAACCATCCAATCTCTGTGTGTTTGAGTGGACAGTAGGGAGAACTTCAGTTTACAGAGAGAACTGAAACTCAGTCAGCAAAGGGAACGGAACCTCAGGCAACAGAATGAATAAAACCTCAGTCTACAGAGGGAACAGAGCGCCACTCTATGGTGGGAACAGAACCCATGTCCATGGAGGTATCAGAACCTCAGTCTATAGGGGTATCAGAACCTCGGTCAACAGATGGAACAGAACCTCAGTCTACAGAGGATATGGAATGTTAGTATACCAAGAGAATAATACCACACTCTGTGGAGGAGGACGCAAACCCTCAGTCTACACTGGAAACACAATATAAGTCTACAGAAGAAACAGAACCAAAGAAAACTTCTGACATGAGTATGAACTGGCGGTGGGCACAATAGAAGAGTATTCTTATTTTAGTACTATATATTGGTTAACTTAAATAACAGAGTATGCAAGTTATATCACAGTACTTCACAGTAAGATAAAACATAATTTCATAGAGGAATACAAAGACATAATGAAATCTGTTCTAAGTCCATTTCTTTAAGGTATGACGGCTGTATCTGCAGCCCATTAACTCATTTATTAATCCATTAGACAGACTTTTGCATCTGAATCCTGTTACTCATACGGAGAAAATTCAAGTTTAATCTTTCCATGATTCATAAACCAAACCTAAGCAGGCTGTTTTGAGTAAATACAGTAGTAACAATCATGTTTTGCTTCGCTTAATTATAAAATGCTTTCCGAACAGTTCTGATGACCAACTTCCAAGTGAGGAAAATATACTGCGGTCTTGTGGGCTCCGGTGTGTTTTTGTGGCATCTTAACCAGTATTTCCATGGCATGTATACAAAAATATTTTTAATGTTAGTGATGACAGGTGTTCTGGTAGGGGTTTAAGTGTCTACCCAATGTGTGTCACACTGGGAAAACTATTGAGGCATTCACTCATTAGGAAATGTTTAAAAGTAGTAACTCTCTTGACATACACAGCTTCTAATTAGATTTTCTTATATATAGTACCTAAACAGCATATTATCCATCAGTCTTCCATCCTAAGTAGTTTCATGGGAGGCGTGAAGCTTAATGTAGTGCAAACCCTGGATGGGATGCCACTCTGTCACAGAGAACTCAAGTTAGAGATACCGAGGAGCTTAATGACACGTTACTGGACACTGGGAAGAAAATGGACAAGAAAAATCGCTTGGGATGGGAAGATAACATGGTATCTCCGCACACACAGAGCAGAGACTAGATCTGAAAGAAACAGTGCTAGTCACCAAGCCATTCTGTAGCCCCACACAGTGCATAAAATGTACATTCTACTTATACAGGGTAAAATGTACAGTGCTGTCCACATGAACAGTGTATGGCCGAGTGGTAAGCGCTTCAAACTTCAGCTCAAGACCTACAACAAGCCGTAGATATTTTCACCACATGCCAGTTCACAGGCCATGGCCATTTCTTGTCATTGTTGTCTCTTATGGCTTTGGGACAAAGTAGGTCGAAGATCAAAGGGAACAGTACATTGTCAAGCCATGCAGCCTTTAAGTGGCTGAAGCCCTTTTTCAAGGATATTAAGTGGAACTTCAACAGGTGACAGGCTACTTGGTTTACTGTTCTTTACCCAAACACCTCAATGTACTGCAAAAGTTAACATGAAAAGTTAAAGGTTTTTGCACACCACAGGTTTTTACCCCTTTTCCATTTATTTCATAAACTGCAGATTTTATATTCTTGTTAAGCATTGGAAAGTTGAGTGAAGAACTATAAATGAAAATATAAGTCAAATAAAACAAGTTTCCTTTATAACATGGAAAGAGAATGTAACAGTGCATGTCTGACATCCTATTAACTGGTTGGCTGGTCATGACATAATCAAATTTTAGGCTGTCCATTAACTTTAAATGCACGAATTAACTGTTTCATCCCATGAAACAGAGCAGTGTTTAATGTCCCTTGTGAAAAGAATGCCTCAAATTTGCTCTGCTGTTATAACTGCTAGAGGAGGTTACTTTGACGAATCAAAGATATAACATTTTCTTGCGAATAAAGGTACTCAAAAGATGAGCATACTGTAAATGTATTTGTTGGCAAAAAATATTATGTATTTTTAAATAAATGTTAAGTGAGTAACATGCAAATGTAGAAATTCTCAGTGTGTGCAAAAACTTTGACTGGTGGTGTATGCGTAATGCAAAAATTCACAAGGTTTTTCCCTTGAAAAAAACAAGGGAGGCATCCATTCATTTTACTGTATGCAGTGTATGATATTTTATTATTGTATTATTCAAAAAAGAGTTTTCTTCTTGAGCTCACTTTGTCCACAAGAGTTTTGGGGCAGCTCTGGTAGAATTGAAGGTGTTTACACCTGCAAACTGCATGAGGACTGTGCATGAGAGTTGGAAACACTTCCTAAAAACAGGCAAAGGAATGTGGAATTTTTGGATTAATTTCCTGAGACCATTGCTTACTTGCTAAGGAATGACAGCATTTACTGCCACAGACATTGCTGTACATGCTGTAAACTCCAGAGGATACTCTATAGAACTGTAATAGTATACACTGACAGAAATGTCAATGGACAATTGTACAGTTTCTGTTTAGCTTGGTGTATCTCTACACATCAAATGATTTTCCAGCTGTTCTTTCTCTGCTACAAATATGTTGTGACAAAACCGAAGCTTCTATTGAACAGCGGATTAATAGGCATGTTAGAAATGAACACCTTTTTTGTCTAGTAAAATATTATATGCATACACTTCGGAAACTAACTGTAAAATAAAAACATTAATGTTCATTATAAACTAGGACAAGGTAAGTTGTTTAGTTTGCATTTGTCAAAAGATTTTGAATGATAATTAAAAAGTCTTTCCTTCAGTTGCTTAACTGCAGTAATGTTAAATGAGATGTGTTTAATTTGACCTTAATTTCCCACAAATACTAGTATTTATCTCTGATCTCACGGCAGCTGAGGATAGTCTTAGCATCATTAAAGACGTGCAAAATATACAATTATACACAAGGTGTATAATACATGGCAACTTCTTAGTGATATTATTTTGCTGTTTGTAACCATGTCTGTAATTAACTATATTACAAATTATTGCTTTAACTGCAGTGTTGGAATACAAGTAAACACCTAAATATTTCACTTAAAATGTTCATTTTTGGTGACCGAAAGACATTTTTATATTCATTACTAAACTCTAAACTGCTTGAAAATACAAGTAGTGTTAATTAGGCTTAGTTAGATGAAATATGTGCTGTACTAACAGTTGTATTCTGAAAATTAGTAACAATGAAAGAAGCACCTACCACTACAGTAGCATGTTTTAATAGTATCATCTCAGGCAAAGCCATCACGCTAAGGGACAGTATTTAGGCTTTCCTCCATAATACAGTGGCTTGTGTTTTAATGGCTTTGAGCAATTGAGCAGGCAGTACAAAGTATTCCAAAAATTTCACAAAGGTAGCAAGGGTGAGAGTTTGCTGCTCTCTCTCTTTCTCTCTCTCGCCCTCTCTCATTATTATATATTCCCTCTGACTTCTGTAACCTTTGGAATTTGCACATACATACATGCATGAACTTGTTGGATTCACAGAAAACCTTCGGGAAGAGACCTGCAACCTTTCCATAAAGGATAATAAATCCTTCTGTGACATTTGATACCCGTATATCAGGAAAACATTCTCTCTAAACCTAGTACATACATAAAGGGGCACAAAAAAGAACTATATGCCCCTGAATAAGGTTAATTAACTGCTCTTGTTCTATTAGTATCTGTCACAATAATCCAAACCAACAACGAGGTAAACGGTTTAGTCTCAGGTTATACTTCTGCTTTTTTTAATGGGAAGACTATCTGTTGAAATCAATCTGAATTATTCGTGTGTAACACGTTATTTCGTCGATTTTATTGGTGCTTTATACACATCATCTACCCGGATCACCCACGAAGTATCTTTATTTCCTTTCAGGTCGCCTATCAAAGTGCGGGTCATTCAAGTTACTATAATAAATCAATGAAACTGGACTTTGGCGTAAGTTTAGCCTTTCTCCTTTAACATGAGCAGCACGGACTGTTCAAAATGACTGCGCCAGTAAGGGTGGAGAGAAACATCATAAGGACAGGATATGAACAGTGATATTCTTCCAGAAACCACTAAACGGATTCCTATTCCCGCGATTAAAGAAACAAAAAGGAAACAAATATCACCCAGCAAAAAGCTCAAGGTACCGCTTCGTTCAACTCAAGGTTTGCGGTACTTGTAGGGTTAGTTAGGAATGAGCATACACACAGGAACCTCCGATCAAGGTAAAAAGTCACCTTCTTAACAGATGACATGTTGACTTAACTACAAACCACATGCACCAGTGAATTAACTAGCACGTGATACGCACTTTTTATCGTTAACCAAACACGGGGAAATAACTGACATGTTTTAGAGTATTGTTAAGTTTTTCAAGTCGAGTCTAAATCGGATGTAGAAATTAAATTGCAATGCCATTAAATAGTTCGATTTAAAAGGTAAATCGCGACCTCCAAACTGTATATAAAGTACAACGATATTACTCACCTGAGTTGCTTTATTTGTCTTAAAAAGACTCTTCCACAAACATGTAGTATAAAACTACGACGAAAGTGGAATATATGGAATCCATTCGTGCCCATGTGTCATCCCAATGCCGATAAAGTGGGAATCTGTAATGATGTTTCCCATAAGCAGAAATGCATCATTTTAATCCTTCTTGAATCCCAAGTAAGATCTACTGACAACTTATTTTATTTAGTTTGTGAGTCGAATCCGGTCCATTAACTAAAGAAGAGCGATTTGAACTGGAAGCGATGGCTTCAAAACTCACCGGCGCACCGCAGATCCAAAACTAAATCCTACCAAAGTACTTAAAGCAATACCGTGAAACAGCCACATCCTTGTGCTGTTTGGCTGAGCAGCGCTGATTTTCAGATATGCAAGAGGCGCGCGCACACACACACACACACACACACACACACACACTCTCTCTCTCTCTCTCTCACTCACCAGGGAGATGCGAAATTGAGAGACTGCGCTCCTCTTTTTGACCCCCGGTCGCACTTTAAATTTACTCCGCTGGATTCCAGTCCGACTGGAGAAGCACTGGGAGAGGTGTGGGGACACGCACCCGTGAGCAATATCCTATTCCTATCGAGTGCGAGTAAAGCAGTACGAACAGAAAACAGGTCCGCAACTTAAAATCGCCTATTTATAAATGGAAACTGCATTTGCTCCTCTGAGCGCTGCGCCAAGCGCAGAAAATTGTTGAAAATGTAAATAAAGCCTGACGCCGGCACGCAAACAGTCTGATGTAATAATTATGCTTAAGGAAGACGCTGTAAAAACATGTCAGAAGCGTAAGCAAGAGATTGTGACGTGTTTTTCTCCATACACACACTCACACACTGGTAGGTCTCTATGTGTGAGCATGCATACATGTACACATATACTGGGTGTGTGTCTGTGTATATATACTTTTGAAAAAAGCTTTTGAATGATATACCAGACGTCAAATTTCCCTGAAGCTCTATAAAAATTAGTGAACATCACAAAACTAAATAAACGTATAAATTTGTTGCTTTCTTTCTTTTTCTTAATATCTGATTGTCTGGAGACTTCCTTCCTCAGACCAGGCGAAATTAGGGGTCTAATTGCATCAGGGGCCGGAGCTCCCTGCACGTTATCTAACTTGCATGTGTTTGAAGTGAAAAAAGCGATCAACTCAACAGTCAAAATAGGAAAACGGCAGGAATCTTGAAACCTAAACAGGCTTTGAGCGGGGGACTTGTGAACGTCGAGATGTGGAGAGCCTAAATTTAATCATTTCCTTTGTGTCCTGTTTCTGAGCTATTGTGATCGCATAATGCATCACATTTTCCTTCTTTTGCACAGGAAAGACTGGACCTTGCATCGACGGGTTAAACAAAAGATGCTCTCAGCTTGACAAAGACAGGAAGACCGCTGAGCTGTGTGTAAATATCTGCTTGTCTACACGTCTTTCCCCCTGAAATCTCCCTCGTGTTCTCCAGCTTTTATCGTTAAAAAATACAGTAAAGAACAATAACATAACCAGAATTTTAAAGGGGGACATGAACAATGTTACAGTGTTAGCAGCGTTATTTTGTTAACCCCATTATCATGGATGGCAGTTCCATAATAAATACATACATACATTACATTCCTTAACATAAAAACATATTTTCAGATTATAAAATAAGCACTTTGCATTTCCGAGAAAAAAAAAATTCATTAACTGTTTAGAAAAGTTTCATATGTTGAGTCACACCACCGCAAGGTTCATGAAAGACACATTACATTGTAATCTCTAAATAAGATAAGTGTTTGTGTTTTGTAGTTAAAGTGAATTAGTATGTCATTTCCAGCTTTCTTTATGGGACTATGTATCACTCTGCATTCAGTAGCAGCCTATCCTTTCATTTGAAACAATGTATTTTACCAGTGAAACTGGGGTGGATTCTTATGGTGAACAATTTATGCTTATATGTGACTGTCAAAGATTCACAAGGTAAATCCGTTCATCCGTCTGCCAACCATTTGTCCTGTACAGTGTTGGGGGCTTGGAGTCTACACCAGACAGAACAGAGCACAAGGCAGACAAACACCCTGAACAGGAAGCCTCAAGGTTACCAAATCCTCTATAAGTGTGTGTTTTTTTCTGTATCTCCCTCATCAGGCCTTACTTAATTTTCTTCTTCTGCTCTGGACTTTATGGACCACCCTGGCTTTTCATCCTCAGCACACGACTGTCTGGTTCTGCTATAGTCCCTAAGCCATGCATTGTTCCTGATATAGAGTTTTTTGGTGGGAAAAAGAAAGCTACCCTGCTTTTCAGTTTTTTTTTCCTTCAATTTTTCAGTCATTCAGCCCATTTCCTCTGCAGGATTACAGCTCTTCCTGCCATTGCCCACGGTGTCACACACACGCTTCCTGGTTTTTGCTACAAATGGCATGCAGGCTTGAGAGAATGCTGGGCGATGCTGTCTTAATCAGTATTCATTTCTCTCTTTGGCTCTTTGACCCTATGATCTGTGATCTATTTTAATTTGTTTTTGGAAAAAATGCTTTTTTAGAACTTAAGCAATGTGTTGTAAATCAGATAAAATAGTCTGGTGGTTTCATTGTGTGGCACTATCACAATCTCAGTGAATAATGCTGTATACCATTTTTTTCAAGAATGCATTTTTATGAAGTGCGTATTTGAAATGAAAACCCAAAATTGTGCTTAGTCTTTCAATGACATCATGGCCTTTTTATTTGCAAGAACAATTGGCTTCTTCCTGAACTTCCTGCACAACAGTCTTTTCGGTACTTTATTTTTTGGTTTTGCTGTGACTAGAACACAAGCTGTACTCTAAAGTATATTTCATGAAAAAACCCTGAAAAGGACTGGTAAAATTACCAGAATAACACAAAGTATGATAATAAAAATATTAGCAATATATATGAGTATTTATTATGAATGGCTACCAATGGCTGGATGGTAACGCTTTACTTTTACGGGGCAAAAATACTTAGTAATAACTCAGTTACTACTGAAGTACAAATCATGAACAAATATAGTAACAAACAGTACTTGCTTGAGATAAAACCTGTGTCACGATTCATTAATAATGAATTTACATGAGATGAGTATGTACTGTAACAATGACTTAGTTTGTGGTTAATTAATACATAAGTAATAGCATAATACTATATTATCTGTGCCCCGTCAAGTAAAGTATTACTGGCTAAATGTTTTTGTTGTCTTAGTTCTAATACCAATAAAAAACACTGAACTACACACAGGAGCAAAACCCACAAGATTATTGAAATTATTAAAATGTCAACATGCATTGATACAGCTCAAACCAATTAATACTATATTGTTCAATGATGAACCTCAGTTCTATATTTCTTACTTATTGAGTTTATGCTAAACAAATAACAGTTGAAGTGGATTTTATCTAGGTCTCCTTAACATATAGTGTCAGCACAAAATACAGTCTTAGCCTTTGAACATAAAATAAAATTCTTTTTGGTTATAAGCTTGTGATATCAACAAGAAGGAAAGTGCTCTATGCAGTCTATATACTATATATATCTATGATAATGTATAATGTATGAAGTGTGATTCCTGAGTCCACCTTGGCTGGATGTAAAACACCGTAAATACAGGTAGCTTTCTTTCAGCATTAGGTGATAGAGTAAGCAGGAGTTACATTGACATTCTTGTCATTCTAATACACCATTAGCATTCTTAGCATAGTCCTCAGGGCACAAACCCTGCTCTCTGTGTCAATGGCTTTTATCATAGAGGCCTACTGGCTTTCTCAAGTCCATGTTCTGCAGTCCCGGGTGGTGTGGCTTCCACGCAACGTGCATTAGTGAATTAATTACATGCAACTGCCAAATGCATGACAGGCACTAAAGAGTAGGCTGAATGCATAATTCTGTAATACTGAACATTTTTATATGGATATATATAGAAAGATACGGCATCTCTGCATTTCTTATATTTATTTGATTGTCATTTTGTCCCATTTGATACATTCCGCAATGTCTGCGACCTTAGGAACCGCAGTGGCCAAGAGTAACAGAATTATCTGACTTTGCTCATGGCCATAAGCTCTTTGTGTTGGGAATGACTCTAAGCTCATTTGCCTCGATGAGCAATGGTTCACCCCAATGGCTGTTCTATTATTCATCTCCACTGGGGCTTACAGAAGTAATGGGATAATCAGATGGAAAGGACCTTCCACTCTGGACTAAATATTTGATTTAAAATAGTTGGAATACCCTCTCATGTGTTATAATGCAGCATGTTTGATCTTATACATAAAGCTGGGCGTGTGCTTGGGTCTTTGACGTTCTCCTGGCATTGTACATTGTACACAATTCAGGGTGACAGTTGTGTCTAGTAATACTACAGATCTACTAAAAGCAGCAGTGAACCTGAAGGAAAACAATTGACAGGAAATGTTTGTAATAGCATTCTATTTTTAATTTAGGGCCACTCTGAAGGTACATTGTTTTTCGTATGTATTCAGCCTGCCTGGAGAGCTACGAAGCTTGGGGCTCTTATGATGAGCAGTATCTGTAAACATCAGATAATGGGGAAATATGCTACAATAAACAGCATCAGAGGAGGATTACAACCATAGCTATATTGCGGGCAACTTCCGCTGTCGGAGATAAATAGGAAGTTATCATTTTTTACAGCATTTAATCAACCTTGTCATCAGTTTTAAGTAAAGTGCTCTGCTCAGAATCTGAGTAACATTTTGATGACGTACATTCTTTTCTAGACCCCATACCTTATTATTATTATAATAGATAATGCCTTTCTCAAGCGTAAACCCTGCAAAGCACAGTGTACATTTAACAGGTGTGTATCAGATGCCATTTTGTCACTGATGTCAGTGCAACGACCAGAAATCTTGTTCAGGAAATGCTCTTCATCCTCTGATTCACAGTGATTATGTAACATCTTTTAGCCTTTTATTGTATGGCTAATTGCCAAAGTTTCTCTCTCAGTCAGTGCAGTGGCTAACTCAGCCCTTGCATGACACACACCAAAGGACATCCTGTTTTGTGGAGTCCACAGCCCCTTCCACAATGTCCACCAGCAAACACTTTGCTACTATAAACAGTTATCTGTCTTTCTTCATATATATATATATGTCATGTATGTGTCTGTGTGTCTTCTAGACAAGAAAAACTTGGACAAGTAATAAAAAGGCAAACAAACAAATAAACAAATCATATACTCACCTGGGCTGTTGATTTTGTGATATTATACAGGCACAAGTGGTGATTTCTTTACATACTTAGGGGCTTATGATTTAACATTAAAACATCATTTAACAACTTCTATTCTGTGCCAGCCCTGCCCCCCAGCCTATGCACATGGAGATCCCTGCAGCCGTGAGGAATCTCCCAGGGGATGCTGGGAAAGATGTCCATCAAGCACTCCGGCAATTACATTTCCCCTGGGAAAGAATGTGACTATAAGCTACTGGGAGACAAACGGGATTCCCTAAAATGTGGATATTACTAAAGCAGAAACAGAGCGCATAAGCCACAGAACAAATTCTCTTGCCTCCAGAACACTATGCTTCCAATCAATGTGCTGGAAATCAACAGGATTTTTCATTTCACTTTTATTGATGTTTGTAGACAAGTTCATGTGTTATCTAATTCCATGCATGACATCAATAATTCTTCTCTTTCTTTTCTATATAAATTATTTCTCAGAATAATACTGCTCTTTCCGTAATGTTTGCATTAAAAGATCAGGGAATTTCTGAATCGTCTCATCTCTGATTTCTGAATTTCTGAACCATCTCCAAGTGATGAACGGATATTTACACTTCTTGTCGACTGGATAGTGTAGTATAGTATTTCCTTACCCAGCCCTTGGAACTGGAAGGGAGCAAAAATGTGTACTGTCTGGCAGGGAGCTGGGATGGAGCAAAAACGTTGCCTGTTTGGGGGTCCTCAGGGACTGGGTCGGGAAACATTGGTGTAGTAGAATACTGAGCAATTGACAATCTTTTACAAAAACTATGCATTTTCCTTTATTTTGAGGGTTGGCATCTAACACAGCAAAATGAAATATATATATTCTTGATGTATGTGAAAATACCCTCTCCAAACTGGAATAGCACAACATTTTTAGAAAGACAAACTCCTTATCTTCCTGAAAGGTACAATCTTACTTGCAAAAGATAGACACTGTCAAGGATAACTCTCCACTGCAATGGCAGAGGGGAGCAGTGAAAGAATTTATTTTTAGCTGTAAACTTATTCAGAAATGTTTGACACAAGATATATTGCTCTGCTACTCACAATTCACATTTCATTTGTAACACTAAGCTGCAGGCTGTTTCTTTTAGTACAGTTTCATTACCAGACTTGTGACATAAGATCTTTGGATGGTTATATATCAAGAGGAATTCCATTTATCAGTGCCAGTATTCAAGGCAGAAATAATAAATCTGAAAAATTACAACTTTTTAATACGATTTTCTTTTGGAAGTAAAAACGTTTCATTTTTATTATTTTGTATAGTAAATCATTATCAAAAGAAAAAAAAAAAACTAAACTAAACGCATGGAATTGAGAGCAACATCCAAGCATAAAATGGCTACTGCACATCATAAGTATGAATTCATGGGCCAGTAGACCTTTGTGGGGAAAGGTAATTAAAATCACAAGATAAGTGTTCTGGACACACAGGTTATGAAGTCTAGAATCACAATAAATGGACTATACAAACAAGATAAAAAAAAAAACTGTCACTAACAAGCAAAGGAAATCTGTGTTTCAGTCCAGCTGGTTATATTAGATAGTATTCAGTTCTTCAAAGAAAAACCAGCTGGATACAATTATTGATGACACTTATACGGAGTCAAGCTACAATATAATTGTTGAATAAATCTGACCACCTTTCATAGGCTCACGATATGCATGCTGAAAAACACAATAGACTGCTAAAAATATACACAAACTCAATGGAATTTGTGCAATACGTGCATCACCTTTGGCTATACTTTTGGGATATATTTAGAAGTGTTTTGTTTAAAGATTTAAATATAGTATGGGGGTGTAACCCATTTGATCTTCCTTGCTCTTGTATATTGGTGCATGTTCTCTGTCCTGAATAATCCTGGACAGGAAGCGTACCAGCCCACCTGGCCTAACCTATCATCTGAGTTGTTCAACTCTGTTCCACTGAAAGACCTCTGCAAAAAAAGTGCCTCTATATAAAAGCAACAGTTAAGGAACTAAAATTAATGCATGTTTATATATGTAAATCCAGAATGCATGTGTATGTTGTTCTTCAGTGAAAATAATCTAACAAACAATAATCATTTTTTTAAGTGATAATACAATTTTACAGGTTCTTGTATTTTCATTTTTTTCTCCTTGTCAACAACATTCTTTTACCAAGGATCAGCTATTTATTTTTTTAATGTTTAATGTTATGTTAAAATGTAGTTAAAACTCTTTAAAAGTTTATGGCAATTTTCTTATACACTTCTGTCTGGTAAACTCTCTATATGCCCATTTATTTCATTTCAGAAGTTATTATTATTTTATTTACGTCTTTATTCAGATAAAATAATCATGTTAAAGTGAGCAAAGATACAAATGTAATACAATTGGTGATAAATATGTTTTAGCATAATCAAGGCTTTTCATAATACGATAGTGTATCGTAAACTTCTGGTGAACATATATACCTGAAATATTTGTGTGTGAAATTTGGTTGATTGGTGACTGCTTGGATTTGGCACCTAATCCATCATTTAAATGATTAACCAGATTCTAAATACATAATACCCTCCACACAGAATGAAACGCAAGCCTGTAATCACTGTAATCAACATCAATCTGCCCTGAGCTAACTTGCCACTTGAATTACCATGGCTATTTTCTTTTAACCTCCCATGAAATAGTTTTTGAGTAACTTTCTCACTTTATTCTGTCACAGGTACTTTAAATGAGATTTATTTGATTGGTTAATTCTAATGCTATTAGTTATGAGTAGTCATTATATAATTCCTCTTGTTTTACAGGATTTTCCAAAAGTCTAGAAATTGGCATGATCTTGTGGTGAATTAATTTTTTTAATCACAAAAACAGTTAACGTGACAATTGTAACATTTTACAAATACAAATATCTTAGGCACTTACAGTGGGATATTACGATCTTTCCTGCCACAAGGATCTTAAGGAATGATTATTTATTGTAAAATTTCAGGGACTGGTATAAATGTTAATTGTTTAGTTGTAGATGGTGTATAAAGCGTCTACAGAATGGTCATGTGGTGAATGACAGTTTAGTTGTATGAAAGCAGTAGCTTATTGAAGTAAATGACTCATGGTTGTGCTGTGAACAGAGTAAACAAAGTCGGGGGGGGGCGGGGTGTGTAGCTCAGCAGGCTGAATGGCTGTGCTTACGATTGGAAAATCACCAGCTCAAATCCCAGGGGCCACAGACTGATTTTGCCATTGGGCTCTGGAGCAAGACACTTAACAGTAACGGGCAGATAGTTTTTGAGGGGCAAGTGCTTTACCAGGGGGGTGGCACATGCCTGGTCCTTAACCCTCAATTGCTCCAGGGTCTGCCTGACCCAGTCGTCTCAACTGTATGTCACATTGGATATAAGTGTCTACTATATAAATAAAAATGTAAAACAAAAATTAAAATAAAACATGTATCTGCCCCTATTGTGTTTCAAATGTTTGGCTCATGAAGGTGTGGCGCTGGAGCCATAATGACGATGACCCCACAGTGCTATTATGGTCAGATGAAGACCTGGAACTTAAGAATTTTTGGTTCTAGTTAACCGGGCTATTTCATTCTATTGATTTTAACTTTTTTTTTTTTAATTATGGTTATGTGTTTAGTTTTCAATTAAAGAACCATGTTTGAACTAGCAATTTGATATCAAGCAACTAATGTCATTTATTCCACACTCACATATGACTACACCACCTGATCTAAGCAATATCGATCATGGTGTGGTTGTTGGTGCCAGGCGTTCTAGCATCTCAGAGGCAACAACTTTCCTGGGATTTTCATGCACTGGATTTTTAGAGTTTGCAGAGAATGGTGTGATGTACAAAGAGACCAGTCAAGGGCTGTTCTGTGACCGAAAACATCTGGTTACGGAAAATGGTCAGAGGAGAAGACTCAATAAAGATACAGGAAGTGCCAATGTATCAGCTCAGTACAACAGTGGTGAGCAGAATGGCTTTTGGGAACAACTCATCTACCTTTCAAGCAGTTCTGGAGGCAAGGGTGTGGTCTAGTAACAAGATGCCCACTAGGCATACCTGTGACAGAACATCCCAACCTGGGCCATCCATCCATCATGCCAGGTCTTCTGCTCCCTGGTCCTTAAGACCAACAGTCCAAACACTGCTGGAAACAGGGAACCAGGAAGACTTGGGCCGCTGCCTGGATGGACAGTTCCAGGACAAAGTGAACAGGGGCAAGCCACCAAAGCCACCAAAGCCACCAAAAACACCAAGCCAGTAGCTGCTGGCAACTGACAGACACAGAGAAAACAGATCTACAGCATCCAGCTACATAAACCAAATGAATCCCATGCTTCATGAGTAATGAGAACTACTCAGGACAGGCTCAATTACCTGATTAGTTAGGTTGTTTGGATGGCTCCGCCCTTTTTTGCATTTTTTTGTGTGTTTTGCAGGGTGCTGAGTAGATGGGCGGTGCCTCAGAATAAATGGGAGAGGCTGTAAGAAGCATGGTTCAGCAGGGACGCGCTGGCTCTCACTTATTCTCCTGCCTGCTCTGATGGGGAGCGCTCCAGGGAAACAGACCTAAACTTATAGCCTTCTGGGGGATCACCGTCTGCTTCTGTCGCATTAATGATTATGTTTCTTCATTTCCCTTAGAGAATTATAGTTGTTTTAATTCATGTTTATATGGAGTGTTTCTACCTTTATGTAAATAAATGTTCTTTAGACGTCAAGGTTAAGGTATGGTCTCCCTTTCATGTTGGGTCTGCTTGAGCCTAGCAGTCTTAACAGGAATAAATATGTGTATATTTATTTTTAGCTTGTCCAAACTTTTGACTGGTGCTATGTGTGTGTGTGTGTGTGTGTGTGTGTGTGTGTGTGTGTGTGTGTGTGTGTATGTGTGTGTGTGTGTACTGTATATAGAGCAACATCCTAATGTAGCTGGATCCTTTTTTAAGTAATGTAATTTCAAGATCAGTAAGAAAAAAATAAATAAAAAATATGGCTAAATAAGGCTAAATCAGAATGTTGTTATACATTAGTCACAAACTGGCATGCTGATCAAATGAATTTCAGTTACATGATATTTTTAATGACAATGTCAGTAGTAATGGTCTGTTTCACAATAAAAATGTTTCTATCAGAGATAAATAACAATCTATTAAAAAGGTGGGTAACACTTTACTTAAGGCCATGTTTTTAGTAATTTATAAACACATTCATAACGAATAATAATGCATTCATAAAGCATGAAAAACATGGCTATAAATATTTATAAAAAGGCATAAACATTATAGTCATGAGTATTATGTATTATGAATGCTCTATGAAGCTCTCCTCTATAATGCACTACAGATACCTTTGTAATGTACTACCAAGCATCCTTAATGCTTATATTGAACATTATAATGCATTTTCTCAAATAAGCTAAGAATAATGCAAATAAGCTATAAGAACACAGACTGTATTTACATCTTTTCCTTTCTGACCTTGATCAATTACTGGTGAAGAGTGCCACCAAATGGTTTGAGGAGAGCAGGTCCCACCACAGAAAGGCATTTTTCTCACCAGTCGTTTAAATGTGTCTTTCCAACAGAGGGTGATGTTGCACACACGACGGTGTGAGATGACCCTCAGTGCCGGCCTCAGTGCCTACAGTTCTCTGTGCTGTCACTACTCAGAAATATATGACAACTTTCCCATTCTGGATAATAGTTATTAATGCACATAACTTGCAAAGGAATTGTCTTGCTTTTGAGGGACGGAGCCGTCTTTCTGTATATGGTAATGCTTTACATTACATTTACACCTTTGTAATGCGATAATAATGCATTCATAGAATATTCAGTGCACCTTCATTATGCATTCATTATGCATTCATAGAACATTTACAAGTAGCATGTAAGTATACCTTAACGTCCCAGCATACTTTAAAAGTGTTAATATGCTTATATGCACATAACATTATATGATAATAATAATAATAAACATCATTGTATAATCATATAATATTTGCTATTAAAGTGGTTGTTAATGTATGTTATGGTGTTAAGGTATACTTAAGGTATGTTGGGGTGTTAAGGTATACTGACATGATGCTTAGGAATTCTTATGAATGTTCTATGGATGCATTATAACCGTATTATAAAAGTGCAGTTAATGTAAAGCGTTATCCTGTATTTTAATGTTGTAGAGGTCATGGAGATACAGGAGAAGAAAGGAGAGTGTATGACAACCATCCCCAAGATAGATGAGTTTTCAAAGAGAGAAAAGACATGGATGACTCTCTACTCTAGTAGAACAAATAGATAATGGTCTTGAAACAGGTAAGATAATTCTGCATTCCCCAAACATCTGTGGGTCTGAAAATCCTTGGTATCCTTTAACAATCCCCCCTGCCCAGAAGCACAATTAGCCAACAGCTGATAAGGTTTTAGCATCCCAGCCATCCCCTGTACCAGGCCGAACCATCCCCCATCTTCCCCTTTCGCAATACCCAGAAGATTATTTTCCATTTTTAACCCATAATATTACAGTGCATTAGCAAAATGCTATGCACATTTAAATTTGATTTGAATTAAATATTTTTCAATCAGGTGTTAGTCAACTAACAAAATAAACACGAGGCATCTTATGATACTTATTTCTGTAACTTTAGCTTGAGCCTGGCGTCATGTAGCTTTGGAACAAATTCTGGATGACAGGGATATTTATTTATAAACTCTCCAATTTAGATGGGTAATTTACCAGAGTACAAATGACATAATTTGACTGCCTCAGGCAAAAATAACATGGATAAAGGCTACAAACGCAAAATAAATGGAAAAAAGAAATATGTTTGTGAATGATTTTTTGAATGGTCTGTAATTGCCTGGTCCGCACTGTGTTCTGCCTACGCACTATTTTTTACATTTTATGCATGATTGCCTGACAGCAAATTAGCATCAAACCAATTGCTTCTGACAGCTGTACAACGGCACAGTACCTCTTGTGACTATTAGAAAAGTCTGATAACCCAGCAGTATTGTATTTTATTAAAGGGGACAGTGACCTTCTGTGACTAGTGACAGGTACATACTCTCCTTAAACAGCATACTTGTGTGATATTTAGCCATTATTGTATTTTCAAAGGGACATCAAAAGAATGGTTAGTTCCATAATAACATTACCCTAATGTATTGAATGTATGAGAAATTGCTCTTCCCATGAAATTAGAACATTTCTCTTGGTGCAATTAAACTCTGGGTCCAGGATAAGTTGGTGTTGTAATGGACAAGCTCTTTTGTCTTTAAAATTTAAATCATGTAGATAAAAATACTTAAATATTTATGTAGACCAATTAGATTAGATTAGATTAGATTCAACTTTATTGTCATTACACATGTACAAGTACAAGGCAACGAAATGCAGACAGG
>JAODLD010000002.1:807175-817323 GCA_026781065.1 Mormyrops boulengeri
AAAATCACTGGTTTGTGTTCTGGCCTTGGCACAACAGTAAAATGTCTGGGGCTCCTTGATTGTCACCCTTAACCCCCAGCCCCAGGGGCACACCCCCCCCCCCCCCCCCCAAGCTATGGAGAACAAGATAGGGGAGGTGAAGAGAAGTGTTCCAATGTACTTGTGTAAATAACAAATAAAAGCGTGTTCGTTGTTTGTACTGTGATGAGTAGGATGTCTGCCTTTTATACAAGTGATACCATATTGTCCCCTGCAGTAATATCATGAGTCTTATCTATGATCGTGACTGGTACTGGACATGGAAGTAAAGCTACTTTACTGCACAACTGAGACTAATTTATAGTTAACAGGAGAGATTAACTGGTCAAAGGGAAAAGCCAAAATGGAATTCTATCAACGGAGTAATAATTTAGTTGTGGCAGAACTTTTATGGATACTTAAGGTGCAGGGTCTTGTGCGTCAGGGCAGTTTAATTACCATGTCGCGTTGGTGAGCCTTATTGCTTAGATTCATATCAGCATGTTTGATTATGAGTGCCTCTCTAATATGGATACTAATTAAATAACCACTTAAGAGATGTATTGAATCCAGCATTAACTATACTGTTAATGAGTCATTTGACATTTGCAGTATGAAGTCTGGTAACTCACTGAAATACTATGAATCATAACTATTTAATGCAATCTTTTTTCATTACTTGACGACGACAAGTCAGGATGTGCTGTTGCCCACATAGTATAATGTGCAGTTTGCCAATTGGAGCTATACAGTATATTAACTAGGACTGATACCACACTTGCATCTAAGTCGAAACAACTGTCTTATTTGGTTAAGATGATGGTTTTCTACACTGTTCTATACATGTACCTACACCAGTTTTGTTTACCTGGAAAACCCCACCAGACTCGCTTCTGTTTGAATCACTCTTGCGCTCATTACAAATTTTTTATATATATATATATTTTAAATTTCAGACGTGTTTTCATCACATTCTATTTTTCACTCACTTTTTTAGCAAGCCAAATGCAGCAGTTAAATTTTCTACTTGCTGATTGTACAGTTTTTAGAATGAAGATCCTCTGTTATTCAAGGGAAACTCTCTCAATATGGAATGCCTGTTACATTTCACAACATCCATCCTTAATATAACAAGACCTCTGCATGGCTCACCATTGAAGTAATTTGTCAGTTTTACATGATATATTTACACAACGTGAAAAAGCACATGTATAACTTAAACAATGCTTCAGTGTGCCGGGTCTTTTTTTATATTTACATATGTTCAAGGAAACACATTTTTTGTTTTAGAGTAGTGTGGGGATCCTTAGAGGCACTTACTCTGAGATCCTGAAAGAGACATTTTTTTTTTCCTTCTTACTTTCATTTTCTCATAGGCTGTGATGTTCCTCACGGACTCTGGATCAATGCCATCGTTCCACCACATTGCTCCATGGCGTTATTGCCTTGATCCTTCTCGTACTCTTCATGCGCCTTCTTGAGTTTCCTGTCTTGGAGCTGTGATTTACGGCAGTAGAATGTAACTAGCGATGCGACTATAACGGAGCAGGCTAGAGTCAGCACCAGCATCAAGGCGATGATGGACGAGAAGGAGTCATGGTCGCTTGGCACAGCCACGTCAGTCGTATTGGCAGTGTGGATGCTCATTTGTGCATTACCAGTCACCGTTGAAAGGAAAAACAGGTCACCTGATTTTTTTGGTCTCATTGAGGGTTGGGCAGCAACTGAAATTGCAGAGAAAGAAGAAAAAAACATATCAGTACTATATGCAAGCTGTACCTGGTGACTGAAATGCCTCTTAGATAAACCAAAAACGACTCATGTGACACTTGCAGCTCTGCCCAGACGTTCCCTACATGCTTAAACCATTGTGTGGCTCTAATCCGGTATTTATTGGAGGAGCCAAATCGTTATTCGCAAAATGAACTTCAAATGAGATTTCAGTCTTGGCACCAGTTCAGCTTTTCTGTTATTAAATCCTGGGTAATAAAATTTGCCTGGAGTCAGAGGTGTTCTATGTGAACAATTCAAACTTTCATCCCCCCTGTCGTTGTCTGCCTTTTCCCTCTCTCCTAGGATACAAGGGTCTTATATGGCTCTGAGATTTCCTGCTTTCTCTGTGCACCTGTAGGATTGTGAGCGTGGCTCCATAGGAAAGTGAGGTTGCCTCAAAGTCTTTGGACGCTGAGGGTCAGCTCTTCAACCTGCAGTCGCAATTGTCTTGACCTTAGTAAAGCAAACAAAAAAATTATATATATATGAAATATTCTTAAAAATGATGGAAGCAGAAGTGGCTCATTTCCACATCATCACAGTTCTATTCATTTAATAAAATACAGCAAGGGTCAAGGGTTATCATTAGGCCAGTGCAACATGAGATAGTTAAGAAGAATTAAGAAATTCGATTAAGAAAATGAATAAACACTATGACAGTTTTAAAATTCAGCATGTAAACACATAAGGGAGCAATTTTCTGATAACTGGACAGTTTTCAGGTGCAGGCGTTTGTTTTGTTTCAGTTTTGTTTGTTTGTTTTGTTTCAGGTGCAGGCGTTTGTTCTGTTTCAGTTTTGTTTGTTTGTTTTGTTTCAGGTGAAGGTGTTTGTTTCGTCCTGCTTTCCTTATTAATAATATTGGTTTATCTAACATCCAAAATATGTAGGCCAGCACTCTGTGTTCTGTTAAGTACACAACTAGAAGACTGGTACTATGTTAAAATTATCAAAAATACCAATATTTAAGTGCTTTATCATATAGAAATAACAGTGATGTTGAATTAAACACCATAATTCACAGAGATGTTAGTGAGCAGTCTATATATCTCGGCGTATATTATGAGTTTATGAAGCTAATGATTATACACCTAGCATTTACTTATGCAGTTAAGATTCAGCACTTAACTCTGGGGCACATAAGCAGACCATCCCTGCGGAGTCATTCAATGCAGTCGCAAGACACGTTTCTTTAACACTTTTCCACCTGCACCATCGTTTTCCATGCTCATCAAGTATGGTGGTGCTTTGGATAAACTTTCATATGACTTACACAATACTTTCACTTTGTTACATTTTTCCAGGACATTTTAAGAATTTTTATGTGATATGAGGTTTACCATACATTGAGATTTCTGCCATATACACATGGAAGTATAGAGTTATATGAGTATTACAAATTGCTGTTTTTTCTACTACATGAAAATGATACACTGCATCAGCACCTTGGAAGTTAAAAAATCCATAAATGAACTTTACTTTTTTTACCAGTTGGTTTCCAATAGGGGGTGATTCCTTCACAAAATTCTCGATTCAATATGTCCTGGTGATATTATTAAATTAGAAAAATCTTTTTTGAAAAATATACTTCAATGGATCAATGGCGTGAGTATCATACTTGAAAGTTTCCAGACAACTGCAGTTCATATAAAACATCTTGAAAAGACGCAATTAGTTAGATTTATTCAGCACATCAGGCTCAGTAAATTATTATCAATGATTAGTCCACTCTAACTATAATTTATTAAGCGCTGCTGGATTAATTAGTAAAAGCCAATTAATAGCATATAGCTAATAGATCTTATTTTAGTCCTTCACATATTTTGCAACCCTAGCTTTCAAAACATCCTGGGAAAGTTGACCGCAGAATACATTACTATAATACCCATGCACATGCCAAATACATCAAAGGCAGCATAAGGTGAAGACAAAGCCTTCAAAGCAGCTAAATTGCCTTTCTAATTTGTTCCAAGCTTTTCTCAAAGCTTTACTCCCCCAACGTAATGCAAAATTTCTATCCTCATAGAAAATAATATGCCATTCTCAAGATTGTTTGTAATCTTTTTTTCCCCTTTTTTCATTTAGAGAATAAATTTCACTGGAGACATACCTGAGCAGCAGCAACTCCAGCCGTGCAGGGAGAGATATGTCACGCGTTAAATCCAAATAGCTTGAATAAGGAATCGTGAATCCTGGTGGGAAAAACTACTCCTTCTATACACAAGAAGTGGCTTGTGTGTATTATCTGAGGATAAGGCTAATGTCAGTCTGCAGTAAATGCAACTGAGACCTCTTTTTCTCTTTCTCTCCGTCCAATCCGTGTCACTCTTTCCCTCCCTCTCTACCCCTCCACCTCCTCTCTCTCGCTCTCTTTCTCACACACTCTCTCTCTCTCCCTCTCTCTCTCTCTCTCTCTCTCAGTAAGCAGATCCAGCTGAGCCACAAAAGTTAGAACTGTTGATCATTTCAATTGTAAAATGTCACATATATTTCCAGAAAAAAAAGAATTCTGCATGAATGAAATACTATATAAAGTCCATTTTCCACTGCCTTCTCCTATGAAGGTTGTTCTTATTCTGACATCGACAGCAGTAACATGTTATTGTTTGATCATAAGATATGATTTCATGTAGGTTTTCACAATGAGATGCGAAAAAGGGATACATAAACAAAATGTGTGCATTTAGTATGTATCTACTGTATACTGTATACTAGAAACATGTGGCTGACATAAGAGGTTTGGCATATTTCGAATATTGGGTCTGACTCATACTTCATATGGGAAAGTGATTGCTAAAGCGCATGATTATCTAAACAGGAACAGCTGAAGTCCCCGAGTCTCTTGCTATCGGAGCACTGCTCATTGCTCTTGTCTGTGTGGGAAATTGAGTACACGCTCTTTTGTGCCGGCCCTCGTCAATAAATTAATTTTGTTTTGGAGAGCAGGTATTTGTTCTGCTAGAAATGGGAAGAGTAAAATTGTTGCCACAGATCATTTGTGCAAGATACAGAACCTACTCTGTGTCTTCTAAAGCACATCCCCAGCTTGTTTTTTTTATTATTGTAATTATTTTTTGTTTTTGCAGTAAAACCACATAATTGATATCTAACAAATATCTCATTTTGAACAAAAGCTTGCTTATATTGTGCAAAAACAAATAGAATGAACCCCTCTGTGTTCCATTATTGCATGACTGTGTCAGCTTGTGTGAATACTCGATTTTGTAGCTGTATTGGCAATAATAGCATGTCAAGCTAAGCACAGACAAAAGCATTCTACGCAGAGTCAACTGTTGTGCCAGGATGCTGTTTTTGCCTTGTTATATATTCTGTTGCCTTGGAAACACTTTTCAGTGATTAAACATGATTTAAATTGTATGTTAGGAGAAAGTCTTGACCTTGCCGTCACATTCAAGGCTTAAGTTTTCCTTGTATTTCTATGTTTGTTTATTAAACAACAATCACTGTATAATGGAACTGTTGTAATGTAGGTAATTTCTCATACTGTAAACAAAACTGGAATTAAATTTCTGTACTAGTATGCCAAGAAAGAATTTTTGTTTTTTTAAAAAGTGCAGTTATGTTCTCATAAAGAGTAATTTCCAACATGCATGAGACACCGGATATTTCGATCTTCCATGGTAAAAACCCGAGCAGTTCTGAACAGACAGGTGGAAGTTATACTAGGCTGAGCTGAATCAGCTGTGCTATGGAGAGGGAACATGCAGGGCAGACCACAGGAAAGCATGTTAGAAAGGCCACAGCCAAAGGCGAAGCAGATCCATCTCGTCTCTACAGGCTAACGGCACAAACATCACCTTGAAATTACTCGCTTCATCACTCCACAAAGAAAACAAAGTCAATTTAAACAAGCATCTTCAAGATATTTTGTTCTATATTCTGAAAGCAAGAGTCAAAGTGAGACATATTTTTGAAGTTACTTGGAAAATGGTACGAAGAATATTTGTTTCAGGTCTCTAAAAGAAATGGATTGAGCTAGATCTGTTTCTATATTAAAATAGACGATATGTTGTGTGCTACCTGCGTTTATTAATTCCTTGGTTTTCTTATAAGCAAAGCTTCTGCGGTTCATCTTACTTTCATATCTATCTTTCACAAAAAGCCCTTCTGCATTATTACATCTCAGCCTCCATAACCCTAGAAACTGCTGCTCCTTTGGAATTTATGAGCGTGTCTCATCTCACAAGCCAAGTTCCACATTTTTTCCTCTCACGTTTTTCCTCTTCTTTATCTCCAACTTCTTTGGGGAGTCCCCGTTTGCATTTAGAGCATATCATGTTTCTTCTACACATACTTCCTGAACTTCTGCAGCATTTTCCTAATTGCCAGCACTGCTTTTTTTCTCGGCCTGTGTCCAGTGAGGTGACGAAAAACTTTACTTCGTTTCACTGCTGTAAAATACATTAGCGGAAGTTAATGTACTGATTAGTGTCAAGCTTTGCAGTGTTTGACTACTTTGAAATACAGATGAGTTTAGCATGGGGGCCCTCTATTCAGAGCCTTTTTAATTAGTTGGCTTTATTTAGGTAAATTCTAAAAATAGTCCTATAAATAGCACTGCCTGAGGGTATATATCAGCCCAGATTTGAATTAAGGCACAATTCTGTAATCCGTCGACTTTCCACTGCATGGTGTCTGATAAGGCAGTCCTGGGTGAGTAAGGCTGCGGTCAGCACTGCACCCCTGACATTTAGGATCAGTTCCTATGACAACATCTGCAAACAGCCACCACTCTGATTATCTATAAATGACCTGCACTCCAGGGTGGGAACAAAAGACTAGATTGCAAAGGATCTTTTTTCCCCCTTTAGTAAGTTTTGCCCTAGTTATTGACTTTTGTAGAAAGAGGCTAAATGAAAGCATCCTTTCGTGCTGATTTCTGTTAAGATAAAAGCTTACAACAAGTAAATTTACTCTGAACAAGCTGTACAAAATCAATATGATCTGCATTAGATCTGTGTACATTTCAATAATTGATATTTTTGCGCAGGCATTCCTCATTATAGTAGAATTACATATTGCCTTAAATTACTTCTGACATGTTCTGTGAATCTGTGATGGGTTGGTGCCCCATCCTGGGTTGTTCCCTGCTTTCTACCCACAGCCTCTGGGATAGGCTCTGGTCCCCCCACAACCCTGAATAGTATAAGCGGTTACAGAAGATGGGTGGATGGATGGATTTTTTGTGAATGAGATTTCACTGCCACCCTCCCTCCATAAACCACCCCCTTAATATTTTCTGAGTGTCCCGCCCATGTGCACCTCTCCTGGTGTAATCATTGGTGCATTTTTTTTTCTGTATGAGCAATCAAACTATTAAACTAGTAAAATGTCATTAAACATTAAGATCTTTTTTTTATTATTAGGAGATGTATGTCTAAAACTGCAATAATGAAATGAAAATAGACATGTGTTCAAATTTGTTATTCTGCATGCGTCAGATGAGAGACAGAAAATCTCATTACTCATCATCTTATGTTCAAATAGACTGTGTTCATTTCATTGCTTTTTCATTGCTTTTTCAAGAATCTACATTTTTGCAGCTGAAAGACACTGGATGTCCTAATGAGGCTATGCGATGTATGGATCCATGGTACAGATGAGGAAACTGCAGCTGCAAAACATACATATAATTTATACTCCGTGATAAACTCTACAGTACACATCGTTGATCCACAATTGTTCCTGTACATAAAGACTTTTAAGATGGACCGATTTCAGTGCAGTGACAGAAATGTCACTGATTATTAGTGGTCCCACAAACAGGAATGGTACCCTGTAAAAATGGTTGTTTACATCAGAAAACCAAATGCTTCCAGACTGATCCCCTTCTGGCACAATCCTAAAGCCTTTCATGGAAAATAATCACATACCAAAGCTCAACAGACCAGTAAAATGCTTGGTGTGTTGGTGAGCATGCAGTCTGTCACAGGAAGAACTCGGCACAGCCTAAAAAGGCTGCAGGTCCATCATAGTGTGCAAGTGTCACGGCTGCACCAGCAGCCACGCCCACGTAGGCGCGGCAGACCAGCTGCAAGCTATCCAGCTGCAGTCAAAAGACGATTGCGACTTCACACAGATCGCAAAGTATTGTTGCCATACTAGTATGAGCCTTGCTAAGCGTTTAACCTCTGTCCATTGTTTATCTTCCCTGTTCCTGCCGTCCTGCCTGCCGTCCCTCCCCATCTCATCCTCCTGTGTCTCCCGCTTCATTGTGTGGGGTGTTGGTGTAGGACTGACCTTCTCAGCTAGTGACACCCCAGCTCCATCCCCGACTACGTCTCTGCCTCACCCCTTGGGTTTTGTACGCCAGTGTCTAATAAACACGGTCTCCTGCAGTTCGGGTCCAGTGTTCTGTTCCATCCCCAAACCTAACAGCAAGTTTGTGATATTACGTCACTCGTACAATGTAGGGTAACCATAAAACTCCAGGGGTGAGATTTAAACCCTCAGCACTCGTGACACCACTATGCTCCTTCAGATAATCCGTGTAACATATCTCAATAAGCAAACTCCAAGCAAACTATTTAAAAACCCATTTAATCTGTATACCATTAATGTACCTTTGCAAACAATTAGACTTACAGAGTTAAAATTGTTTGTCATGTTTAAACATTATGGCTCCCTCAATAGGGAAATAAAATCTGAAATATTTTGTCTTTGTATGCCTCTGTAACTGGCGAAAATAGTTTCCCCAGGAAGTTTAATGTACAGTGACTACAAAATTCAGACACAGATCTTCGCTTTTGCTGTTCTTTTATGGTACATCCAAGTCACAGCCATCTTGTACATCTTTTACCTTGGGGCCAGTTATACCACAACACAATGTTTAAAGAATATTGTTTTTAGTTTTATTCCATGCATAAGCAATAAAGTCTCTTGTCAGCCTACAGATTTTTCACCATCCGTACTTCACTTCATTTCACTACTGAGAATTCATCTCCTGCTTTTTCATACTCCCCTTATGTTACAGACATTAATAATTAATTAACTTTTTCCTTCTCTGCGTGTACTATATTTTATTATGCGATTTAATTGGGCTTTTCTTTAAAATAAATCTGAATTCATTCAAAACAATAATTGGGAACCTCGGCTGACCGGTAATGACAAGAAATCAAAAATGACCGTTTTTTATTAAGGTGCATCCTTGCTGCTGGTTAGTAGCTTTATGTTATTTCATTTTGCTTTGATGTGGCATTTTTTGTAAAATTTTTCTCCTGAGTGGGTATAATTGGACACTTTGTGGTCAAGTGGGTGGTACATTAAATGCCCGGCGTTCTTCGAACCGCACTGCTGCATGTTGATATGTTCAGGGACCTTGGCAGCAAATTGATTACTGAGTTGGTATTCTCTGCTATCTGCCACACTGCAAAAAATGTGATTGCCACCATTCACTCATAATTCTATCGGCAGGATTGCTCTAATCGATCTGTACGTCTAACTAGAGATGATGCTGATGAACTTATGTTTGAGAAGCATTCAGGTTAACAGATCTTAATTAGATTCTGCACTGGAACGAGCAGGAAGGAACATGGCGTACAATTTCTCTCATCTCATCTCATTCTCCCGCCACTTCTCCTGGCTGGTGAGCAAGCTGAGCAGGTCAGACCAGACCACCGATTCCAGCTCGTTATGGGGGATCCCTAGATGTTCCTAAACCAGCTAATTACTCCAGCGTGTCCTGGATTTTGCCCTGTGGGACATGCCCAGAATAGCTTCCCTGCGAGCTGTCCAGGTGGCATCCTTATGAGGTGCCTGAACCACTTTAGCTGGTTCCTCTAAATCGAAAGGAGCAGAGGCTCCGTTTCCAGGTCCTTCTCCAAACTCCTTGCCCTGTCAGAGAGAGTGAGTCCAGCAATGGTGCAGAGAAACCTCCCTTATGCCTTTTGTATTTACAGTCTTGTTCTTTCAGCCATTACCCACAGCTCCTGTCCATAACTGAGCACAGGGATGTCGATCATATGATTTAACTCCTGCTCCTCAGTGGCCACAAACCTGAATCCACCTGCCAATCACTCGGTCCCTCTTACCATCACTCACAAACAAGATCCCCAGGCACTTAAACTCCTTTAATAAGGACAAACTGCCCCTATCATCTGAAAGGCGCAGGCCACTCTTTATGAAAAGTGTGGAGTGGAGGAGCTGATTCTCATCCCTGTCACTATACATTCGGCATTGAATTGGACGTCCTGGTCAGATGAGGCCAAAAGCATAACATCATCTGATTATGGCAGGAATGTCATTTGGGGGGGGGGGGGGGGGGGGGGGGCGGGGCGCGGGCCGGCGGGGGGCCGGGGGGGGGGGGGGGGGGGGGGCGGCGGGGCGCCGCGGGGGGCCA
>JAODLD010000002.1:817333-831774 GCA_026781065.1 Mormyrops boulengeri
TACCCCCCCCCCCCCCCCATATATCAGACACCCAGCCATGGCTCTGCTTTGATGTTCTGTCCTTGAAAATCACAAACAGGAGCAGAGACATGACACCAACACCCACCCTAAAAGGCTAGGATTTTATACCAAGGATGTGGACACTGTGCTTGCTACACTCAAACAGTGACCGAATACCATGCAGGAGTGCCAGTGGTACCCCATATTCTAGCTGCACCACCTGTAGTTTGGCCATGCGGTCATTGAATTTTCTCAGTAGTACCACAGAGCCTGTAGGCAGTACCCTAGGAAGGTTGGGTACATCAAACTGCTCTCTGGTGCATACAGACAACTCACCGCCAATTGTTGTCACATAGAGGCAGCCCTGTTGTTCACCAAGGAAAATCTCCAGCTGCACAGCTTTCAGCCTGGAGCTTGTGAGTGTCCCCAACCCCACCTGAGGTCTTTCACCATGGGGAAAGACTCCATTCCCAATCAGGAAGCCTGCTTCCTGAGCTCACGCTAGGGGAACGACTCCATCTCCAATCAGGAGGCCTGGTTCCTAAGCTCACGCCAGGGGAAAGACTCCATCCCCAATCAGGAGGCCTGCTTCCTGAGCTCACGCCAGGGGAAAGACTCCATCCCCAATCAGGAGGCCTGCTTCCTGAGCTCACTCTAGGGAGCTCACGCCAGGGGAAAGACTCCATCCCCAATAAGGAGGCCTGCTTCCTAAGCTCACGCCAGGGGAAAGACTCCATCCCCAATCAGGAGGCCTGCTTCCTGAGCTCACAATGTACATGGAGGCCAACTATATATCTTTCTCCGGCATTAACTCAGACTCCTTCCCAAAGCTGGTGTTCATTCCCAAGGTCTAAGATGTTTTGGCTTTTCCTGGTCATGCCTGCTACTCAAAAGGCACTGAACCTACCCCCACCATTCATCTGGCAGGCGTGACGACTTCTGTCCCATTTGTGGGTTGTTCTGTTTGTGCATCTTTTGGATATGCTTGCAGGGGGATATGATGTTGTGCTTTTGGGCCTCTTCAACCAAAACGTCCGGCATATAGCCATTTCAGACTGGAGGCCCAGCCATCAGCCCCTTGCTGCTGGATACTACCCCAAGCCTGGTCTCAGTGGTTAGTCCCGGTCACATGTTCTTCCTGGTACCTTTCATTGGGTTTCTTTGTTGGACTGTAGTTTGTCTGGCCTCTCTTCACAGACCTTTTCAGCAAGGAAGCCCCCACTAGGAGCTCAGTGTCTGTTTGACATCATGCAGACCCATCTACCATGCTAAGGTCAGAATCCCCCCCCCCCTCCCCAGGGCCACACCACTTAAATAACTCAAATTTATATATTTATTAAGTGTTATATAATTCACTACTGCACTTATCGGGGGGGAAAAATATCTTCTAAACCGCTGCAGTCATTCATAATTCCATTGCACATTTATTGAAAAGGCCTTCTGCAATTGCTAATCATTAATAATAAATATTGCCCATTTTGGTGGCACTTGTTGAAATGTTATGATCCGATGTGAGTCAGAGTCATGCATATAAAAATGTTAAAATGAATGATTAAAAATTACCTGACTACCTATAGGGCAGACTTATAATAATGTCACACTCAAAAAAAAGACCTAGTTTCCTGTTTGTGCTTTGACAGGAATAAACTAATTACGCTGTAGCTCTCCGGGTTCTTATTATCCTCTATGGCCCAGAGCAGCAATCGGCTTTGGCAGAGAGACTATTCACATTTCAGATGGCTGCCCTGATAGCTTCTCCTTACATGTGAGCCGAAAATTACACACGCATCCGCGGCCCATGGTGCCCGGCCGGGAAATGAGTCCTGCACTGTCAGGTGATCTTGTATGCCTTGTGGGAGTGGGCTGCATGCTATTCGTTTCCTACAAGTGGCCTCTTTTCCATCATCCTTGTCGGACGGGTGAAAAATCCAGAGGCCAGCCATTGTTCTCCGGACGCTCGTGGGTTTTTTTTTCCTTTTCTTTTTTCTTTCTTTTTTTTCACAGCTCTGACTGAGTCAGAGGATTGTTTGTGCTAATGAAGGGCCTCTGCCCAAATTGCGGCAAACATGATTAAGCATGCCTGAATCATACACCTCTAGGCAACGAAAAAAGAATAAAAAAGGACAGAGGCTAAGATCCCACAACCTCCAAACAGAATTAGAATTAGAAAAAAGAAATGTACTCAGATGAAGGGTGGCATGGTGATTCATTGAATAGCACTGTTGCCTCACTTCTCTAAGGTCAGAGGTTTGAATTTCACCCGTGTTCTGTGTCTGCATCTTTACCCTATGTTGTGCACAGGGATGTCCGTGCCCTACAATGGGCTGGTACCCCAGCCTTGTGCTCTGTGCTGCTTTGGATTGGCATCAGTCCCCTACCACCAGGACAAACAATTGGAATATGGATGTACTTAGATGAAAGGGAAAAAAATGAATGAGAATAATGTTAAAGAGGTATTAACAGCCATTTTAGCTACGAAGCTTTGTCTACACAATACTATTTCATAAAAACGTACTTCTGTTCTGGTTTATTTTCTCTCCCTCGGTCCCATCTTTAGACACAAAGGGGAAAAAAGTAAAACTAGAAAAGTAGGTCCTTTATTTGTGTCAAACAGTTTGCTGGGCTCTGCAGCAAATCCACCCCCCTCCCTCCCCACCCACCCGATGCTCTCCATACTAATAAAGTGAGATAATGACACAGGAGACCCGAAAACGCCTCATCTTCCTAAGTTATGCCTTTTAATCTGCTAAATAGGGTTACGTTTCCGTGCGATTCTCTCTCCGTACATAGCTTGCCCTTGTAGGGGCCATCAATCACGCAAAGACAGACATTCGGGTGGGCTTGTTTCAAAGATGGGCGTTTTTCAGGGAAAGATGAATGGTCGTTTGCCAGGCACAAGGACACGACGCCATCTGGGGATTTTAGTTACAACACTGACCTCCAGGTACCTCTGTGTGAGGAGCATTAAAATACGTATCACAAGAAGCAATTCGCTCTACAATTACAGTCTGGACTCATATTCTATTCATAAGTACAGTAAATACAAATATGCAGAATCAGTGGACGAAATAAAATAAACACCACACGAAAAATGATTTTTAACTTTGAAGAAAATAAATCAAAAGGGTGAGTCCTAATAGGCTGACTGCCATTTATGTGCAGGATGTGTCAGCAATAAAACAGGTCTCTCAGCACTTTGAAGTGTGAGTTTTTCCAAGCAAAATGAGTCAGTACCCCAAACGGAGGTACATCGGTCAGAAATACTGCAGAATTATTTAATGTGTCAAGGGGGACAGTCTCAAGGATCACGACGGCATTTGCTGAGCGCGGATAAAACGCTTCGGCAATTGTAAGTCAAAGCTCGCCGACAGGGATGGCTGGAGACCAGGATAATTGCTAAAGTATGGTCTCACCACAGGATAGACTCAAGCACCTCAGTGAGCCAGGAAAATCGTGAGATTACCAAAGCTGGAATTCATGGCAAGACTTCTGTTTGGGAAATGCATACGTATACCCAGTGCCAATGCATAAAGACACATGGCACACAAAAATTCTGGTGATGCAATGATTTGACGAATGACTTTTCATTTTTCTGACATTTGAATGGGTTTACATTTGAAGGAAAAAAAACAACAAGATGTCTTCAACCATCCAACTGTACTGTGGGAGTCATTAGGCCCCCCCCAAAAAAGAATTCTTGATTCAATTCAATCTTCATTTGTATAATCCAGTATCGAATCATAAAATCCCAAGATCGATTTTTTTAATATAGGCCTTTTACAGTCTATGGCCTTTTCCCATGGATGTTCGAAGCTTTTACTCTTATGTGGCCAGCCTCATCCAACAAGACAAAAAAGCAGATAAACAGACATGACAAAAACCAATAAAAAATGTGGGGGAGCAGCTCCACTGAAGGGGTCGTCAGGCCTAAAGGTAGATGTCTGGATGTATTTTGGATTTCAGAAATATGAAGACAAAGAACTGGACAAAAGCAAAGTTAATGTGCAAAATGGAGAAGTACTGCGGAAATATCCCCAAAACCATTTAACGAGACATCATCCAGATGCGCGATCTGCAAAACATCTGATCAGAAACTTATTGGTGAGTTGACTTTGGGGTCAATGCTTAATGGACATATTAATATTTTTAATAACGCACCAGGTGAGAGGGTTCCTTGTACAATTAGCTCTCTAAGAATTACTTTCCTATTCAAGCTAAACGGGTATTGTAAGTGAAAGAATCTAATCTGAATTTGTTTAGTAGTGTGTAGGGCTAGGGATGGGTGTTTCCACTCATTGAATCGATTCAATTCCAATTCACTAGGTTGATTTGATTTCCAAATTGATTCAGCATTGATTAGAATCATCCCATCATCAGAACTAGACTAAACCTTTACAACACTGAGCAGAGTGTGAAATAAAAACCTGAAGAGTTTTCTTTAATAAGATCCAACTGCACACACTTTCCAAGAAGAAGTGAAGCTGTTCTGTAGGCAAAGTATAGCCCTATATCTTATTAGGTCCTTGATATTAATATTTATTAGGTCTTTTATTTATTTTGTCCACAAGCTTAGTATTATACATATTTATGAGATAGAGGCAAATCATTTTAGATAGACTAATCCATTCATCTCCCAGCCATCTGTCCAGCACAGGGTAGCAGGGGACAGTAGCGTACCCCAGGCAGCATAGGACACAAGGCAGGAGATGCCCTGGACTGGACACCCATCCTTCACAAGGCTAAACATAATAACATATTCAGTTCTTTTAATTTTTTGTGTTGGCTGGTGCAGTGTTCTGCACTGTTGCCTCACAAATCGGGGCCCGGGGTTCTTCGTAAGTGTGTGTGTGCCGAGCAGTGGGTTGGCGGCACCTCCTGGGTTGTTCCCTGCCTTACGCCCATAGCTTCCAGTATAGGCTCCGAACCCCCAAGACCCTGCACAGGACAAGCAGGCAGAGAAAATGGATGGACTGATGGATGTTTTTATATTTAGAAAAATGCTGCGTAGATGCAGCTGTGATGAATGTGTTGGCTCAGCATTTGCGGTTGTGGAGACATTTTGCCCGATGCACCGATTTATGGGTACTAGCAAGGTATTAAAGTAATAAATGGGCTTATAATCCTTTAAAAGATAATTTTATGTTACGTAACACTAGACATTTCATTGTACAGATGCCGGTAATAATGTTCGTTACAGCATTTGGTTAAATGCCTTTGGAGCAAGTCAACGTGACTGCATGCAGTTTCCCCTGATTAAGAATTTGCATATTAAGGCTTTTATAAACCAGAAGATCCCATTTAAAGGGCCAGACTGAGGCAGCCTGCTGTGATGTTTACAAGGCCAGCTGGGCCACTGGGGATCTAGTTAAACTCTGCTTTTGGCACAGCCTCTGAACTTGGAAACATTTTGTGCTGAGTGGCTTAAGCTCAGAACAAATTGGTGGTACCACAGGTCAAACAAGGGAGAGCAAAATTCCATTCCCTGATCACTTTTTTCCCCTCCACACAACACCAGCTGAACATGGTCCAGTTAATACTGACTTCTTGATTTCTCACATTATATTTAGGTAATATTCTCTTTCGCATGTGCCTCTCATTTAAAATTGCACTAAATGAAGGCCCCCCCCGTCACTTAGCTACAGATCAATATTGTTACTCTGGGCTCCTTATAAAACAGAGTTCTACTGCTCTACAGATGCTAATGCCCTGTGATGAAGCTGGAGAAGCTGAAAATGTGCCACAATAGAAAGACCCAGAAAAGCGTGGTGCCCCACCTGACGTCCACTACATCCTGTATCAATCTTTTATAGAATCACTTCCTCGTGTCTTTTTTCCCCCAGTAACAATGCCATTCTTCAGACACAAATTAACTACTCCCTTGCACAAAGTTTACTGGACAAAAATTCACATCACAATTTACAAAGGGAGGAGGGACACAAACCTCACACAAAAGGTTCTGGATATAAAATAAAATAATTTTAAGCTGCAATTTATATAAAATGTTGGATTACAATGCCTTTGTATACTGAACATAATAATTATGCAAACAGATTTACATGTAAAAGTAGTTTTAAAAAGAGACACCAATATGTTTTGGGTTTCATATAATGTTTAAAGTCAAAATTATTTGCTTCCTTCACATCAAACATTGGTCACAAGTGCAATTATTAACTTAGAGGACAGAATTTTTTGTAGGATGAAGCATTTTAAACTTTGAATTACTAAAATGATTTAGTACAGTGCTTCTCAACCCTGTCCTCGGGGACCCCCAAATAGTCCACGTTTTGCTCTCTCCCAGCTCCGGGACCAAAAATGTGGACTGTCTGGCAGGGAGCAAAAATGTGTGGTGTTTCTGGGGCTCGGGGACCAGGCTTAGGAACACGGATTTGGTATATTTTTGTCAGTGCTGTTAAGGTAAAAGACATATTTTGGTTACTGAGAACTTACTAAGCAAGAAAATGGAACCATAAACAAAAATGCCAACACGTTTACATTTACATAGTGTTTTGTCTGAACAAAACAAATTTACCTCATATGTGAAAAGCTGGATTATCATTAAACACCTTTAGGACAGGCTGTGGGTTTTTCTGTGCATAAAACATTTATCCATGCTGACTAGAACGGTAAGTTATGGATTTAGACAGTACAAGCACAGCTCTCCTCATATTCCATTACACATCACAATACAACTTGCCAGCCTCGATCACAGCTTAACACGTTTCTCCAAAATACGCTACTCCTCCAGCAAGACCACTCCTTTACAAGGTTAAGTGCAGACGACACTGTATGAGAAGACGAGACACACAATCGTTAAAAACGGCACCTAAAATACAAAAGTGACTGGCGTGTTCTAAACCTAAATACTGTATATATCAATGAACTGCACAAATAATATAAAGACAAGAGACTGAATCACTGTCAGCACTGCATTACAGATGGTGACCCTAGGCCTTCGAAATTTCAAGGTGTTCTTTTATATGGATTAATGTTCCATACACCAATATCCGCATACACCAATCCCTTAGACCACTGTTCCTCCAATCTGGCGTGATGGCATCCCTCAGGGTAGAGTGGTCATTGCACAGATTACTCCTTAATGGGGTTTAGGTAACAACTGTTACACTACCTGGCAGTAAAGCCTCAATCCAATCAGTACTGCAGGGATATCTTACACTTACACCAGATTAAGAGCCCTCGTCCTAGAGCACCAGGTTGCCTTCTGGATTTGGTGCATAAAAACCCGGTAGCACTTAATTGTAATTATCACACTAAATTAACGCCAGCACCAAATGCTCCACATCTCCAAATCAGATTAGCCAGAAGTAAGACTGCTTACACCACATTTACACCAAGCTCCCCTTCTGTAAACATAAAAAGCATCAAAAAACTTCAATAATCCATGCATCACGGGTCAATTTGGCACCACTGATCAATGTAACCTAACTTTACACACATCCTGAAATTCCTTCATTCAGCTACACTATATCATATGAACACAAATACTTTTACAGCTTTCCTAAAAGGAAAATGTTTGTGCTTACATCACATGTAAATATGCTTTATTTTATTTTCGTTTGTTTCAAAAGCCGGGGACGTTTTCGTTTTCTCTCCGTCATCATTCGTCTTGCTTCCTTTTGGGTTTCTTGGGGTTCCTGGAACGACTTTTGGCTTTGCAGAGCGGACATATTGGTGCATTGCGATGAATTTGCTGATGACACGAAAGGCAGGCCTGGGGGGGGGGGGGGCATCAAAAATTAGTGTTACCTTCATTCATCTTCTAAACCGCTTATCTTAGTTGAAATCTGATACATCTGAAAGCTTTTTCCAGATAAATAAATAAAACTATCAGGAAGATTACAACATTAAACAAGCAACAACTTTAGGCAAAAAACATTTTCTTTGACAGATACGTGTATGATTTTAAAAAGCAAATGCATTTTCAGATGTCCAGGCAACACCCTGCTTTATAGTGGGGAGTTGCTACGCGTATTGTGTTTCACTGCTCTTAATGAAAGCGCCTGAAAAGGCAGCACCCTGCTGGGCCATTTTAATAACCCGCAGTTAATTTCTCCTTGTCGCACAGGAAAATCAGCGGCCCGCATTTGTCGAGATGCTGGGATTTTCCCCAAGCATGACAGACTCCAAAATATAGTGTATATATATATATATATATATAAAAAACACAAATAAACAAAGAGCAACAAATCACACCTAACGTGCGAAGTATTTGTCGCAATGCCTGGGGGGAGGACTTAAATTTTTTTTCCCTCTACATCTGTCATTTATGTAAAGAGAACCACTGCTCAAACAAGTTCTCATCATAAATCAGTCTGTTGGCTGGTTAGCAGAGTCATAAAAATATATAACGTATAGCTACCACCTGAAAAATGTATTTAGCAGGTCAAGCTTGAAGGTTATTCAACAGCTACTAATTATAAGGTATAAGTGAACTGCAAAATAAATTGGTGGTCCTTTGCACACTCATAGTAAATATCTATCACAGCTCTCAAGTGCTTTTTGTTGACCTTGGGAGAATATTTGTGGGAGTGACTTATCAGTCAGGGCTGTCATCCTCTGGTGCCACTATTTACTGATCTTTTGTCAGCTATTATCCAACAGCAGCATGGGAGACGTGAATAAGTACCTCCTTGCACTGACTACATACGACAATAAAACCTCAAGCCTGAAACCAGCACAACACGAAAAACTAGCAGATAAAATTAAAGCCTGTGACTAAAACTAAAAAACTTTCGTGCTCTTTCACACAGCCACCGACTGGAGGAGGTGTCATTTTTTCGCGTGGCATTTGATTTTCATTGCACATCGGCAACAAATCCTGCGAATGGGTGTGGACATGGCTTCGCACGTGGGACCTCCTTACCTTCATGGGTGGGGGCTGCTGCCGGAAAGCGGCGGTCTGGCGGGAGTCCTGTTTCCGGGAGACCTGGAGCTGCTGAGCGGCTGCGGCCGCCGCTGCAAGGGATTCTGGGATGGGAGGCTCTTGCTGCTCTACTTGCCACTCTGCCTTTTGCTTCTCGAAGTAGCTACGTACATCAAATTCTCACATTGTTAGTTTTATGGTGATATACATGTTTTGAAGCTGAAAGTCTAACGAGATAATGGTATTAAATCTGGTGTGAATTTCTAATTTTAAAAAAATGGTCCATAGTTAAGTATAACAGTAGTTATTCAGTAGCCAAGATGCGACAAAATGAATATACATATAATCTAAGCGCACATGGCAGAAACTGGCAGAAATTCTAGTATTTCTAAAGTGAAAACATGTCCCGACCCACGACTCCCGAGGAGGAACACCAGGTTGAGATACGGTAAGATGACGGTAAAGTGTCAGAGAGATCAGAACTCACTCGAGGGAGAGCTTCTCCTCCTCGTCGCTCAGGTTGGGGAGCCTCTGCAGGCCCAGGCCCACCCTCAGAGCATCCACATGCTCCTTCAGGGGCTTGTACTCCTCATGGAGGCGTCGTGTCGTCTCCAGCAGCTTGTTCAGGTCGTTCTCCGACTGCTTGATCGTGTTTTCCATCTAGGGGCGCAGAGGCAGACTTCTTACAGCGCTTGTGTATATTTTTGATTTTGGGTCCCTAGCACACTTCTTGCCACTCAAAGCGATATACATTATGTAGAAGTTTTAACATCTTAGAAGGACAAAAGCCTTCATAGAAACAAGACTACAATAAACAGGACTTATTCAGATTAATTTTAACAGAGATATATAACAAATCAGGTGGCTGAATTTTAGGCATTATTTCAGTTATTTTTATACAATAAATTTTGCATGCATTTATGTTAAACTAGTCTTGTCTTCCGTATTTGAGAATTATTTATTGTGTTCTGTAAAATGCTGAAAAACTACCAGGTAATGCATACATTATGTATATTTAATACACCTTTTGTCTTTTTTGACCCCGTGTTGCATGGCTTTAATACTGTAACTGCACTCTTCAATGGCTAATTTTGCTGTCCGTCCATCCATCCATCCATCCATCCATCACATATTGCAAAACTAGCAGAAATCAAAATTTTATACAGGGCCTGTAACGTTTGCTCCCTAAATAATAACAACAACAATAATAATAAAAAAGGTGACTTTTACTTGTACTCTAAATTAGCTGCTGTGGCAGCTGTAGTTTTCCACTTGAAGTTCCTGCTTACAACGGCAGAAAATGTTCCCTTTTGAGCAACTTAGGAATGGTTGTTTGTCAACACAGGTCATTACAAAAAAAATTATAGAAGATATTATAAATAATATTGTCCAGTACTCCAATGTATCTGGTGGCCATGCCAGTTAAAAGCATAGACATCCTCATACATTTTTAAATCCTAAAATTTCAAAGATCAGTCAATCCCAAAATTTCAAAGATCAGTCCCGCTGAGAAAATTCTTTAGGATTGTTCAGTTCTTTAATCCGCGTTGACATGAACCAATATTTCCCAGATTGATGAGGATTTTCTCAGTGGGCAATTCTTTCCAACTCTGTCTCAAAAATAAATTTTAATTGGAAACATTTTCTTCTGCAAACAAGAACATCTTACAGTAGTTCTGATTGGTCAAACAATGTAGATGGAGGAAAATTTGATACAGTGTAATCTGTAGGGTTTACAAAAATTCTGCTCATCATAATGATTTTAAAAATGATTACAGTTTCATGACAATCGGTTAAATAAAGTATGAGTTGCTGTCATTTTAAAATATTTTTATTGCTTGTTATAGTGCCATCTAATGGCTTGTTGAAGTAAAGATTTGCATAGTTTGTTAATTAAATTTGAGATTAGGCTACATTCTGACCAACTGTTGTCAAGTCTGGTACACGGGTTTTAGTGATCCCAAAAACTGACAGAAGAATCAGAATAAAGAGCAATGCAGTACTTCTCAATATGGCCAAAAAGTAATGGAAATAAGTTGTCTTTTACTGTTAACGATGCGAGCAGTAGCAAAATTTAAGCAGTATCAATAAAGCTTTATTGTGACCCTGATCATTGGGCAGTTCCGGCGGACATCATCACGCACCACATTGATGTCAGCGTGGATCAGTCTCAGCTCCTCTACGTGTGCCATCTTCTCCTGCAGCAGAAGGTCCATCTCCTGCTTGTATTCCTTCAGATGCTTCTCCTCTGACTCCAAGGCCTCAAACTCACTCTTCAGGCGTGATTTTATCCTCTCCATCTGGATGGTCTTATTTCTGAGACACAAAATGTGTGTGACAGATCAAACACGTGCTGTGTGCCACTCAGAACGACAATCAGTCTGCTCCTTCTGTCTTGTTTGCACAGATGTCATGCACCCACCACTGAACAGTGCCGATTTTGCAATGTGAAGACATACATCATATTATATACAGTACGATGTATATAATATATTACAGCACTAAATACTATACTACAATACTAAATACTTCTACAGTTTTATTTCAAATTATTAAACCTCATTTTCTACATCTGTTTTAGAGCCAAGTCTTGGTCCCAGATTTCTTAAACCTTTGAACATCTAATTTTAAAGAGCACAATTTACAGACCTAGCTACAGCTCAAACACAATGGTAGCCTTATAATCTAGTAGTTGACCAAAAGTTTTTGATACCAGTTTCTTTTACTTTGAGATTTACATAAACGTAATAGTGTCAAAATAATTTGAAGCCACTTTCAGATTTTTTAGATTTTTCAAAATTTGTACAAAACTACACATCCATAGGTAATTTTAAATATTTCGGTGAAAAAATGTGGAAACTAGGTTTTCCTCACAATACACATTTTGCTTAACTATTCAGCCCAAATTCAAACAAAGCTACACAATTTTAGACCCTGGTTAACTCCCTTTGCTTTGAAACAGAAATTAGTTACAGGCAAAGCAATAATCCATCCAAATTCACAGTATAATGTCTTCTTTATCCCCCATGCTACTTCCTTTGGCCCTGGGGTGCTAATTTTCATGCATTAACTGACAATGGATTACATCCTATTGCTTCTTTCACCCCAGGTAACGTGCCTGTCCTATTGTTAGGGCGCTGCAGTGGAGACAGAAAAATATGGGCGTTTTTCCCCCTCATATTAAAACAAAATTGAGGCGAAGCACAGATGTACTGTATATTGCTTTTCTTAATTTGTCCACACTACCTAGCTAAATACCGGTTAATATATGATTAATTTACCGGTGTTTTTTTTTTTTTTTTTTTTTTTTTTCTTACAAGACAGCCAGCACACTCAGCTTTCTTAGTGCTATGTTCAGTTCCGGAGACTATTCAATTGAGCCACTGTATAACTATTTCAAAAATAATTATTTTAAGATAATCCAATCAGACACCCTACCAGCACCCTTGCTACTAAAGAGATACATTATATATGCAACATGTGCATGATGCCCTCAAACAGTTACGATTAAGTACTGAAGACAAGCAAGCTTCTACTCAAAGACAGAAAGTAACCAACGCACAGGTACTCAACTCGAATAATAAAATCCAGTACTCGCTTACAGATCAAACTGGCACTAACAGATGCCGGGAACCTCTAACACGTCGACTGAGGAAAGATCTATATATTAGGAGTTATATACTAGCCAGACAAAGAGACAATACTAGAAATGGCCAGTTAAGCATGCATGTTACCTTATCTCCTTAATGTTTTCTAATTTGCACATGATCTCCTGTTCATCTCCCATGATTGCCCAAGTAGTTCCCAATCACGCAACGGACCGACAGGCTCTGCCGCTGCAAACGGCAGAAAAACAAAAGATGTAACACATGAGCGCAGCTTTGTGAGCATGTGCTGAATTCTTACTCGCTGGATTCCAAATTATAAATTTTGCATAGTGGCGCCACCTATCTTCAGGAAAGCGAAATGCATACATATTTGGTTGTACTGTACGGTATTTGGATAAAATATATGATTTATGATTACATAAACCGCATTTCTATATAGAGGTCATGTTACAGCGATTTTGTAACACGCCGTAATGTATACACACATTCGCTTGTAAAGTTAAACAGCTAAATTAAAGTTCAGCGTAACTTTTAACAGTAATTATAATTAGCAACAATACGTTTTAGATATTGCGGCTACCCCAGCTTGCTAATGCATCTCAGTTTAATTTATTAGCCACATTTACTATGGTCAATGATACATTACAGTTTTATTAAAAATTAATGCTACTACTTAGGAATTCTTTGATTTCCAGACACCCCATCTTGCTCTCCTGTGAGACACACAGATAGTAAGAGCTAAGCTTGGGGTCAGAGCACAGGGTAATCCTGAGGTTATATTCAGGGATATGGTTACTCTGCATGAAACGGGTTCTTCAAACTGGAATCATTCTGGACTCAAGCAAAGACCCGTGAGAGCCACATACTGCACTGTAACATCAATAACATCAATAACATCAATTGGCATCAGTTAACATCAACTGACAATATAGATGTGTGTCAATATTAAGAAAAGACTTTCCCTTATTTTAATCCAGTAGTTTAAACCATTACATGCATTTTTCTATTTTATGTTTAAGTTATATTTTATGTTGTAAGTTTAACTTTGGAATATGCTTTGGGGGCAGCAGTACCTTGCAGAGTCCATGCAGGTAAATGATGGGTATGGAAATCGGTAACAACATAGTCTGAGCATTATCCAGTTAAGGAGTATAAAGAAGATTGCGAGATACAGTTCTGTGTGCGTATGTGCGTATTCAGTTAGTATATATACAGTTCATATCAATACCCAACAACACAAATCTTTCAGAAAATTCTTTTTGGAGTACTTCGTTTGGAGCAGAAAATGGATGTGGCACACTATTACAAAATACCTCAGGATCCTGTACCTTTTTGTTTAAAATTATTGTATTATTGTTAAAGTCCATTACTGTTGTTCCCAGTTCTGTTACTGTGGTCCCTCATTTGATCATGGTTTTGTAGCCAATGACCATGCATTTTTCTAGACTGTATAGAACTAATCTTGATTTCACATCAGTCAACAAGCACTACCTTGAAATTCGAAAGCTTTGAAAATCCTTTTAATTTGTAACGTGTATATTTGTAGTAATATTTTTCAGAAACAATTTCAAAGGTGGATATTTTGTTTAGAAGTGAATATGGTTAAATCAATAGTTCAATCAAATCGAATAAAAGGTAATAGCCTGTTATGAGATTCCTACGAGTAGGACAGTCTTAAAATAACGACAGAAGTCATTACAGTCAATGTCTTTATTCGCATACTGTGACTTATCCTTGGTCCACGGGAATGTCATGCTCGAACTGTTATTTACTATCCCAGCATTTCATAAGGCGACGAGCGCATTACTGCACAAATTTCAGCAGAAGCGTTACATTCACTCAATGTAATGTGATGGGAAGTAATTACAAGGGCTTTCGCATTAGATTAAAAAAACTAAAAATAATTTTGACATGCATTGCGTGAACAGATTACATTATAAACATAAGCTCAT
>JAODLD010000002.1:831787-861203 GCA_026781065.1 Mormyrops boulengeri
TATTCATCCATATATATTATACATATTTATCAATAATACACCGTTTGTTTTGGAGGAAAAAAGTGTGATTTGTTTTCCCTGCCATAATGGCCGTATTTGATGTCCCCGAATCGGCGACAGGGGGCGGCAAACCTGTTGCTAAGAGACAGTCTGTGGGAGGCTGGATGATGGAGGAAAAGGGATGCTGTGGATGTTTTCCCCCTATAATGATGTTTCGAACAAATAAAATATTTCGCTTTTAAAGCGTCTGGCCATTTCAACAAGAGAGACCCCCCGCTATGCTGTGTATAAAATTTGCCTTCATTTAGGAGGCACTTTAGTATATATATTTATGTATTTTTTTTTTATTTAAATTGATTTGGAGCTGGCAGCGCCGCGGGAGCAGGCCGCTTCGCCAAGCCGCTCCAAGCCGTATATAGAGTAAGTTTTCCGGGTGGGGGTCAACCTTGGTTCCGCTGAGTCAAACTGCGGCAACGCCAGCATCACGGCGAGTACCGAGGAGGCCGGGGAAGGGGACCGCGTAGAGGCTAAAGTAAGAACTTTTCCGCTACCTTTTTTAAGTTATCCATACCTTAGCCGTGCAGCTAAACGAGCCCTGCAAGGTGGCTAACTATTGCGTTGAAGGGTATTGGGGGAGGGAAATTGGTAAGGAGCTAGCTAGCAGGTTTATTAATACTAGCACGTTGCTAATAGTTATGCTACCGTCGCGCCACCCGCTTCTTCGCGGGGTTACTTTCGTTTAACGAGCCCGCAGTTTATCTGCGTTCGGTCCGGTAGCCTGCGGCGGAGTTAGCCGGAGACGTGTCACGACCGAAAGCCCCGAGCAGGCTAGCTGGAGCTGGCGTCCGTTGGTTAGCCGACATGTTAGCCGACGCTTATCCGGGGCCAGCTAGCAGGCTTAGCCGGGCAGCTAACTATCCGCTAGCGAAGGATGGAGAGCCCTAACGGCGCTGGCTAGCTCGCTAACGGGCAAACCGGGCTGCTGAGTTCCGTGCAAGTGCCTCGCTCGGTTACCAAACTGGGTGCAAGGCGGCGTGTGCTGATAACAGCGAAGTGTCATTAAATATCAGCTTAATGATGTCAGTAAAAAAAATATATAATAAAAAAAACTAGAAAACGTGAAAAGGCAAACATTTCGCCTCAGCTATTAAATATCTACCTAATCGATGACGTAATTTAACATGCTTGTGCCTAGCAAGCTATAGCTGCCTGGATTCTTTAATCTAAGGACAAATTAGGTGGCGTATCTTTTAAGTACTCGTTATCGTTTTATACACTATGCCAGGGATGCCTTAGTGGCTGTCAGATCTGTTGATTACAGACGGGGGTTGCACAAATATTGGATTATGTGAGAAGCGGCTAAGCCACTGTACGTTATGTTTTGTATGACAACGCAAAAAAAAAAAAAAAAAATGTATCCTCCAAGCGACGAGTAGGTGTGGGATGTTGCATGTAGCTAGCTTGAGTTTGTTCTGGAAGGCGAGGCTGTTAGCTAACCCGCGAAGGTTATTGATAACGCCAAAATTATTATTATTTTAACCAATTGTATGTTCGTATAAATGCAATATGAACATAGAAGAACAGATCCCAGGAATACGTTCATTACATATTTGCTTTGAGAATATCAGTTAATATAAATGTGCAAATTTTTAAATACATATATGTTATTTATGTGTGTGTTCGTGAATAACAGCCTTTGCATAATGGGGTGCTCAGTATTGCAAGTTAGAAGAAGCATTCTGTCAGCTCATTACCAAAAGACAGGAAAATATAACCTTTATCAGTAGCCTGAGTTAGCTGGACTTTTATATAAAGTGTGGTTGTTAAGTGTTGCTTCTGGTGCTTTTGTTGTGTTATATTCAGAGTGGGAGTTACATGTAGGGATGCTACAGGTTATGCCACTCTCACACCAGGTGCTTCAGAAGGCCAAAGGGGAAAAAAATACTACTTTAGCAGCATGCATCCTGTTACAGATATGGGCCTGTGCTTCACTTGTTGCTATGAGACAGGCTGTGCAAGCCTGCACAGGTCTGTCCATCTGCTGAGGGCACCGTAGCATGGTAGCCGTGCTGGGCTTCCGTCAGTGAGGTGGAGGAGGCGGGGTGGAGGCAGCGGCCTTCACTCCAATCTGCTGTATTCTTCTGTGCTTTTCACAATTGGAGGAAATTCCAGCCTGCAGTTTCGAGTGAAGAGGAAGGCTTCCTGTGAAGGCTTTTGTGAGCCCACGTCTTTTGTTTTATGCTTGCAATGTGAGCTTGAGTGGAAGGTTCTGTATGTCAGAAACTGTGACACTGTGGTCTTTTCTGCAGCTGGTGTATATCTGTTACCTTTTTTTTTTTTTTTTTTGCTGTTTTTGCTTGTATCAAGTAGCTGTGCTGTCACCAAAATCTCAAATGTGGGTTGGCGCCTTCAAGGGATACTCTGTATCCAGGGAAAATTGCATATAGAGGAATATATATGAAGTAGTGCAGAATACCAGTTTAAAATGTGAAATCTAAATAGCTTTGTTATGTTATGGTTATAAATTGCATAATACTAGGGCACTTTGTATTGTTTTTTGAAACTGTCCATGCATTTAATTTAAAATGTATCGCATGGTGTTTTGCTAAATACAAATTTGAACCATAGTTCTAGTTATCTAATTATAAATGATACATATAAGAGTTAATCTTTGTTTTGCCTTTTCAATTAAATTCTGACTGTCCCACGGCATATTATGAATGATCATTATAATGTATCGTTATGGCTTGGGTGTGTATTTAAAAATATACTAAGAGACGTAACAGGGATCAGGTAGGTGTTCAGGGCCAACAGCAGTGAATTGATAAATTCTTGGGAGCCCAAGGAAGCCTGAAAAACAAAAAAGTGTAATGGTTTGCTTACTTTAATGTCCAAAGAGTGTGTTTACGTCAATTAAATACTCATTTACTTAGGAGTAATGTGTTACCTGAAACTACTGGGTGATGCTATCATTCTGATGTGTTTGTTGTCTTTTAGGAATATTTTGTCTTCGACTTAACCGGAGCAGCAGAAGAAGGGATTTTTAAGTTGTGTTCTGCACATACGGCTGCTCGAGCTTAAATCGGCCATCAAGTATGTCTCCCAGGTTGTGGTGGAGGTGAGCTCACGCTGGAGGTCTCCGGTGGGAAGCACAATGTTATGACAGCTTGGTCCATGGTGGAGAAGCCGAATATGGAGAAACGGTCCTCCGGGGCAGAAGCGAGCCCACCGAAGGAGGCCCTGGATGGCAGCGGGGATTCGGAGGAGGGTTCCAGCTCAGAAAGCGAGGCGGACCAGGTGAGAAGCAGCAGCCAGAAGAAGGAGACCTTGATATCTACCAAACCCCACCGGCAGCTCTGTCGCTCGCCATGCTTAGATCGGCCCAGTTTTTCCCAGAGCAGCATCTTGCAGGACCTTTGCGGGGATGACTCCAGGCTCAACACCAGCAAGCCCAGCACCGACAAGGGCTACCAGGCCAAGATGGACTTTGCCCTGAAGCTCGGCTACTCTGGAGAGCAGGTGGAAGCAGTGCTGAGCAAACTGGGGGCCAGCGCCCTGATTAATGACATCCTAGCGGAGCTGGTGAGACTTGGCAACAAGGGTGACATGGAGACTCAGGCCAGCAGCTGCACAAGCACCTGCAGTAGCAGCAGCAACGCTGGGGCGCTGACACCTCGCAACACCTGCCCTAAGGAGATCACCAGCCCTGAAGTATCATTAGAAGATGACTCTGTGGACAACGTAGACAACCTTCGGCCCATTGTCATAGATGGCTCGAATGTGGCGATGAGGTAAGCGTCTCAGAAACCGAAAGGATCTCCGATTTGTAAATGCAGGTGGACCAGCACTGTCCTGAACTGTCACGATGAAGTCCTGTTTGTCACCAGTAAACATTTATTTATTTGTTTGTTTATTTATTTCATTACTTGTAGCCATGGAAACAAAGAGGTGTTCTCTTGCCGTGGCATCCAGTTGGCAGTGGATTGGTTTTTGGAGAAAGGACACAGTGACATCACAGTGTTTGTTCCAGCCTGGAGAAAAGAGCAGTCCAGACCTGATGCCCCTATAACTGGTATGTGTGTGGTACACATTACCTTTCATATGATTGGTCCATTTGAGTCCATTGTGAATAGTGATTTTGACATCACTTTTTTTATGCCTAGCTTGTAGAGGGTGGCTTATTTGCAGAAGCAGCTGAAACACCAGAATTTTAGAGAGTAGGAGGAGTTTAAACTGTTTGGACCACGTTTGCCAGATATCTAACATGACTTGCCTTATCATGTAATGGTGTGTTTTACTATGATTCCATTGCAAGATCAAGAAATCTTGAGAAAACTTGAGAAGGAGAAGATCCTAGTGTTCACACCATCAAGGAGGGTCCAGGGAAGGAGGGTGGTCTGCTATGATGATCGGTTCATAGTCAAGCTGGCATATGACTCAGACGGCATCATCGTCTCCAATGACAACTACCGGGACCTTCAGAACGAGAAACCAGAGTGGAAGAAATTCATAGAAGAACGTCTCCTTATGTATTCTTTCGTAAATGACAAGTAGGTTAATAATATTTGCAAACAGATATTTCGAATGATGTTTTAGTTGAATTTGTTGTTAGCCCGTATTTTTTCAGATGTATTAAAAATCATTTTTTAACATTAAACAACGGTTTGGCTTTGTTAAAAAGCAGTAGCCATACATTTACATTGAAACCATGCATTTTAATTGGTCTAGCACATGTCATCCCAAGGATTCAGTTGTCCAACAAGAAGCACTAATTTAGCTTAAAACTTACGGGCTAATGTAATCCGGCTGCCCAGCATCTGTAATTCAAACACTGCAGCTTTTTTTAGATTAATTTTAATATCAGATTTAATTGCTCTAGCCTGAACCTTGTCTGACACGTAGAATTATTTATATGAGTGTTGAAATTCTGTCTTGTAGATTCATGCCACCAGATGACCCTTTGGGGAGACACGGTCCCAGTCTGGAGAACTTTCTTAGGAAACGGCCTGTCATCCCAGAGCACAAAAAGCAGCCGTGCCCATATGGTGAGTTAGTTACGCTGGTAATAGGCCATCTGCAGCATTGCAAAATCACAATAATATCCACATTTCACGGTTATTATTGTATTTACTAACACTTCATAACTACTTCTAAGTTGGTCGTATTGATCGGTTTTACAGGAAAGAAATGTACTTACGGACACAAATGCAAGTACTACCACCCCGAACGGGCGAACCAGCCGCAGAGATCGGTGGCGGATGAGCTACGTGCGTTCGCTAAGCTGACGGCTGTGAAAACGATGAGCGAGGGCGCCCTGGTGAAGTGCGGGGCCGGCCCCGGGACCTCAAAGGCCGAGAGCGGCTCGGAAGCCAAGCGCGTGGCCCCGAAGCGCCAGTCAGACCCTAGCATCCGCTCTGTGGCTTGCGAGCCAGAGGAGAGGCTGTCCGTCGCCCGGAAGTCTGAGGCCAGCTCCGTGCCTTCCCTCGTCTCGGCCCTTAGCGTGCCAACCATGCAGCCCGCAAAAAGCCATGCAGCCGGTGCCTTGAACACACGCTCGGCCAGCAGTCCCGTGCCCGGCTCCTCACAGTTCTCCGGCAGCTCGTTGGAACACATGTCCAGCGTGCAGTACCCGCCCATCCTGGTCACCAACAGCCACGGGGCTTCGGTTAGTTACAGCGAGCCCTTCCCCAAGTATGACTCGGTGGGCGATCACGGCTACTACTCCATGATGAGCGACTTCTCCAGCATGAGTTTGGGCAGCATGCACAATACCGACAGTTTCTACAGCATGGAGCACGATATGGGCATGTACCCGAAAAACCACTCCAACTGTGAGTCGTTCTCCTCCTACGGCGAGCCGTACATGGGCTCCGTCGACGGTGGCATAGAGGAAAGCGTGAAGGGCCACCCATCCTCGTCCCAGAACCGACTGCAACCCTTCGCTCATGGATACAGCCACGAGGCCTTGACCAGGGTGCAGAGCTATGGGCAGGAGGAGCCTAAGCAGCCTCCCCGGAAGCAGTCCCACCTGGCCCCCCACGCGCAGCATGCTGTGGTAGGCGCCCGCTCCAGCTGCCCTGGGGACTACCCTGTACCTCAGAACCTCCACCCCTCGTCATCCTCTCAGCCCGGGCGCTCCCTGGGCATGACCCGCATGGACAGCATCTCCGACTCTCGCTTGTACGAGAGCAACCCCATGAGACTTAGGAGGCCGCCTCTGTGCCGGGAGCAGCATGCCAGCTGGGACCCCTTACCCTGCGGGTCTGAGTCCTGTGCATACCAGCCGTACCCACTGAGCAATAGCCTGATGCAGCCGTGCTGCGAACGGGTGATGGTGCGTAGCATGCCCGACAGGATGGAGCAGATCTGGCGCTCCCCTTGGGAGGGCCTGCCGACCGAGCCCCCGGAGAGGCAGGTCATCCCCGAGCATCAGTACCAGACTTACCGCAACCTCTGCAACATCTTCCCTGCCTACATCGTTCACTCCGTCATGGAGAAAAATCCCCACCTAACTGACCCGCAAGAGCTCGCTGCTGTTATAGTTAGCCATCTGAGGTCAGAACGCTAGCCACTTCAGTTATGGGAAGGGTTGGGGGGCTATAATATATATATTTTGTGGACAGTACCACTGTTTTAAAACACATAATGCACAAAGTACAATATATGTTGTATAGACGTGTGTCGACACAAGCACTTCTGTAAATATTTTTTGATTAACCAGTATTTCTTTGTGAGATGAATAAAGACAAAGTTCTGATTGGATCCTAAGGAAGTGCATACCTCAGTGCATGGAATTTCAACTTTTATGGCCTTATATTTAAATGACCTCACTGCAGTTATTGTTGACAGCTATTCATTTTGAAGAGGTGGTCTCCTCCTCTTCATACAGTATCGAGCGCTTTCTGTTTTTCGCAGCTATTTTCCCAGTAGGTTTCACCATTACTTTTCGCGCCGATTTTCACAAAAGCTATGAACATGAAGCCAAATACAGGCAAGGAACACGGAATACGTTTGCCTTTCGGCAGAAGTGATACGTAGTCGCCCTGTATACAAGAAGGTTCAAGTAGCCATGGTTAATAAGTATTTTGAAGCTGCTGAATTAATGCCAAAAAGATAATCAACCGTGTCATATTAAGGCACAAAAATTATGTTTTTGATGTCGGTATTGGCTGTTTTTTTTTTCCTTTTTCTTTTAAATGATGAAATAGACTATAGTATTTCTTATGTGTATATATAACACTGTCAAGTGCAGTTACGACAGCAGTGTGTTATAAACTATTTTTATCTGTATCGTTTCAACATTTGAAAAATCGCGTGAAGGTGCGCGCTGCTTTCCCTGGGTCTCCGTTTCGTGTGGCGGAAACAGGCGCGTAATCCGGGAGCCTTCAAAGAACTGCACTTTGAGTGATTTATTTTCCTTACAAGTTCTTATTGAGGGGGGTCTGTTGCTTGTCAGCAAAATGCCTTAATAGGGCATTTCTTTTTTAAATTGCTGAAACAGGAACAATTGTACCCCGTGGAACTTATTTAAACTTTGCCTGTTAATGGCCTGATGGAGTTTGAGTCCAGGCATGTAGTTGTCGTGGTTTTTTTTCCCTTTCTTCTTCTCTTCTTCTTCATGAAATGGGTGAAACGGCCACTTACGGCCCGTGGTTTCTTCGTGAGAAGGCGTGACACCACCTAAATGTTTCTTCATGTGAAACACGCAGAACGTGAGGCTCCTGTCAGGGTTGTTTCTGGCATTTAGCTAATGGCTTGTGTGCTGCTGCTCTTTTTTTTTCGTTAAATATCTTTTCTTTCTGCTCTTGCCCTCTTCTTTTTCAGACAAAAAGTCTGTTCAGTCTCATTAAGAAAAGAAAATATAGTCAAACTATTGAAACCTATTCAGAAAGGTAAAAGATTGTATGTAAACTGCAACCTCCGATGACATCGCTTTACCTTTTTCGTGCAATACTACTGTAAAGTTGTAAATTTACAGTGTTTCTTAAAACGTGTAGCTCTGTATTCTATTGCTGCAACTGCATGTTCTTTACATTGTGAATAGCCTATTTAAAAATATGTTTTTTCTTCCTAGTATGTTTTATGGTCCTTAAATGCAGCACACAGCAAAGCCTCAAATGTCTAGAAACGACCTTTGTTTGTTGATACAAATTGTATCTATTTCTTGATTGTACAAAATATTTATGAAATGTATAATGTCATCTACGGAATATCTTTATCTGAACACGGAAGAAAAAAAAACTTGCAACAATTTTTGTGACACTGTGTGTCACTGGGAGTAGCCCAAGGGTATGTACTTTTTCTTACTGGGCACAGTAGTTTATAGACAGAAACTCTTTATAATCTGCTACACGTGCACAGAACTTGTGTGCACCGCTGCTGGCATTATTCTCATTGTATATTTGATTAAAAAATAATAATAATAATAACACAACCTAAGCTGTAAAGTAACCGTACAAATGTGTGGCGGATGTGTCCTTGCGATGTCAGTGTGGTAACCTGACGAGGGCTGTCAGGAAGTGTTTTCCGACTCCGCTCCCACCCCTTCCTAGTTTCATCAAGTTCCTAAAATCAGTGTAACCTTATTTTTTCGCAAGGTGTTCTATGAATGGTTTAGATAACGGCAAAGCATTCGGGTTACCGAACTGTTTTAAGAGAGAAATTAATGTGAAGTTACTATTTTCTTTTCTTTTTTGAGCTGGCCGCTCCTGTGGCACATGTACTCGCCTTAAGTATTGTCAAATGAGTGAAAGCCTTTAGGATTTAATTTATATACTGTAAGATGTCATAATCAGTGTTTGTGAACTGGTTAATGGAAAGCCTTTGTTGTTTGTAAAAAAAAAAAAAGAAAAAAAAAGTCATGTTTGAGTGTATACTGTTTTGCAATATTGGTAAATTGATCTTTATTTAATTGTTCTAAAATGTAAAAAAAATGTTATTTAGCTACTAAGAGCATGCCATGATGACTAATCTATTTTAACCTAAAACAGCTGTTAATCTGTTTGATAGGGACTCCTACCATAGTAGTGTCATTTTTAAACTATTTTCAATGTTTTGCTTCAATACACATCGTCAGTTCACCGTTAACAAAGTACCATTATGTTTTCCGAATTGATCGATTGTAGTACTCTTGTAAGATGTACAGCCCCCAATTCTCAGGTAATACTAGGATTTGTAAACACATGTATGACATTCACCCACTGCACTATTGACGTTTGCTGTATTGAAAATCAATGAAAATAATTTTAGATTTGTGAATCTTGGTACAAATCTGTCACATGTCATGTATTTCCAGATGTCTTCTACTTTTGCTTATTATGCAGTTAAAGGTCATAAGAGTGAATTGATTATAATTTAGTCTTGTGTGATGAACTGCAGTAGTTTGTTTATTATTTGTTCAATGAAACATGTTGCTTAAATTGTTTTAACAAAAACTTTATAAACTCTTTGGGTCTGTTGACTCAAACAAAATGTAAGTCTCTATGACAACGGTTGTCTGCTTCTTTATGTAATGCCAAAATGTGATAAATGTGAGTGATTTTAGCATGCTGTGGTGGTATGCGGGAGAAGTACTGATGATCTCTTGACACCAAGTTCTTTTCTCGGATATCTATAGGAGTGGGTCTCAGGGTTTGAGGGATGTGTCTGATTGATTAGCGTTTTTGAAGAGAGAAAGTGTCTTTGATCATGGTAGTAGGAGGTTGCCAGAGAGTTGGTCTAAGAAATTATTTACCATTGACAGCCAATGTACATATTTGTGAATGGTTTAACTAAGTACGAGCACTATAAATCGCTAATGCTAGCACCTTAACGTTAATGGGGGAAAAAATAAAAATCATCCAGTCGGTCTGTTATGTTATGAATCACACCTTCCGTTCTGTTTGGCAAAATGTTAACATCAGTGCACTCTCCAAGATGAGGTACAAATCCTGGAGTTGTGTTGACTGTGGCTGAATATAATTGTGTAGAAGAAAGGATTTGGGTTTCATATATTTGAAGGTGCATTATGCAACTCATGTCGATTTGCAGTCAGCCCATATCAAAGCACCGCCTTTTATTGTCTGCCATCCTTCTTCAGTGTGAATGACTGTCAGGTGTAAAAGTCCACCTTGAAGTAACCCATTCTGAGGCGAGCTACTTAAGTGCGAGCGAGCTGATTGGATGGAGTCAACGGAACCGCAGAATTCAAAGCTTGTATTCGGTAGCTACCAACTCTGCCGTTCTGAAAATAAAAAATGTTTTCCTCCAGGTCTCAGACTGATTTTTTGTTGTCCTTATTTCATACACGCAATGCCACTGTGACACTCCAGTTCCGGACAGATTTTTAGGAATAAAATCCCTTAGAATATAAACATTGACTCTAATTCCATAGTACAAAAGGATCGTCGGCCCTTAAATTTTAATCCTCTTCTAAATTACTCAAGTAATCCAGATGACACTGTAATTTACTGACAAAAAAACTTTGCCAAGTTTTGTGTGAAAGATTTGGGTTTATTTGTATGCTACCCAAGTTCCAGCATAAAATGTAATTACCCTCCTATATTGATATATGATTTATGTCACTGTGTAGGAGAATGGTAATTTCCTTCATTAATGATAAAAACATATGTTCTTTCTGGCATATTGAAAATGCACCATGAAATCTCATTACCTATGCTGGGAGGATTTTCCTATGTTATTTAATGCAATGAGGTCCCGTATAGAATCAATGGAAAGAAGGGTGGACCAATCAGGAACGGACTACCAAATAGCCCTGGTCAGCATTGGCTTTTGAAGCCTCAACTCTACCTTCACAAAGTGTTAGGTCATAAATTGCATTTAGTCATTTCAATTATTCGGTATGTATGAATGCCAAATGTTTGATATAAGGCCTTTTAATTAAACCGCATACTTTAGTCTAAGATGATATTCGCAAATCACAAATTTGCATCTTTCAATGGATGATCATGATTCGAACATAAAAAGATTAATTGTACATTATAAATAAACATGCAAGATGTTCCCCTGGGGAGCCATAACTCAGCTTCAACTTACTGACAGCATTAGCTGTTGAACAGCATTTGCTCAATTGTTTTCAGCCTCTGCTAGTCCAGTGAACCATGCAACACAGTTTGCTTATTCGTGATGTGACTGTGTTTTGTGCAAGGGACACGACAATTAAGATCTCAGTTTATTCATTATGAAGTAAACCACAAAAACATACATGTAAACTGTCACACCCTGCATCCCTTCCCTCTCGTTCTCTCCCTCATGTGGCTCTTACGAGCCACACCTGTTACTTGTTTAATCGTACCTCTCGTTACAGCCCCAAGTGACTCTCGTCTGCTCTCTCGCATGCCCTATATAAATTGTCCTTCATTCCTGTGCTCCTCAGTCTGGTCATTGATGTTAGTACCTGTCCCCCCTGCTTGATCCTCCCTTCCCCATTTGTGACCCCTTGTGGTCTGTTTCATTTGCCCTGTCCATGTTGTCGCTTCCTTGATTTTCCCCAATGCCTGCCTTCGCCTCCGTCCTTACCCTTTCCGTGACATAAACACACACACACACACGCATAGTATTTTATATGAGAGATTTATAAGAGATTATCCATCTGTCCATCTTGGACAGGGTCATGGGGGGACTATACAGCTAATCCAAGAAGCATAGGGTACGTGACAGGAGCAGACCTAAGACAGAATGCCAGTCCCCTGCAGGACACACAATCACACACTGTGGGCATTCAGAGATGTCAATTAGCATTACTGCATGTCTTTAGACTGGGGAAGGAAACCCCACATCCAGCGGTATACAATCCAGGTTCAGAAAGTACAACTCCAGGCTGTGATTTTGTTTCAGCCAACTAGTATAAAGAGTCACATTCACAGAGTACTGAACTGGTTGGTTGAAATAAAATATTAGTCTGCATTTGTACTTTATGAACCTGAACTTTCCACCTCTGCTCATTATAAACAAAGGAGAACAAGCAAACTCCACACGTACACAGCACAGGCAGAATTCAATCCCCTAACCCTCGAGGTGTAATGCAACAATGTCACAGACTGAACCACCCTACCACCTATTCAAATATTTACTCGTATATTTATTACAGTTTTGAGTTCTTTAAACAATGCGTATTATACAAAAAAAAGACTGTCATTATCGTGAACCCTTCTGGGTTCGTCTCAGAAGAGCTATGAACATGATGTGTTGTGGAATATGAATATCTGTGGGTTTGGTGTGGATTAGCTTACATGGTGGACTTTAACCCTTAAAGGATCAGCCTTTCTACCTGAAGGGAAAAGCCTTTATTGTTCAGTGACATTTCGCAGGAAGCATTTCATCCAGCCATGGTGAAGTCCCATTCTTCAGTTCCCTTAGTTTTCGTTTCCTGTTGACATCCAGCACTTTGTCTTAAGAGACATCGTGTTCAAGGCTACCCTGTTTTCTATGACACCATGGTAAGTTGACAATGTTGTTATTAAAAAGATTTTCTGTCAGTCTGTATGTTTACCAATACAGCCGATATTTACTAAATGCTTCAGAACTTAGCTGATTAAATGCAGAAAAAATTATGCCAGAGAAAGAAAAAGGGTAAAATACAAACTATTTTTATGTAAAAATCCATGCATGTGTTTGATGAGGTCTGCTAAAGACAATTCCACAATATGTTGGGTATTAACCCACCCTGTACAAACACTCAATGGCCACTTCATTAGTTACACCTGCTTGTTAACGCAAACAATCTGCTCCCCCAAACAGTAAATTATGTGACGGCAACAGGATATACACAGCGGATAGAGAGGGTCAAGAGGTTCCTTTAATATTGATGTAAATGATTTAAACATGGTGTGATGCCAGTAGTGGTGGATCCAGAATCGTATATGATCACACACTACAGTGTGTAGAGGTTATGGAGAATGATATGATGAAAAAAAAAACAACAACAATAGTAACACTTAACTTAAGGCCATGTTTTTAGTAATGTATAAATACATTCATAATGCATCATATTGCATTCATAAAGCATTATGAACATGGTTATAAATATTCATCGAAAGGCATAACACATATCCATGTTTATTATACATTATGAATGCTTTATAAAGCTCTCATTTATAATGCGTTATAAATACCTTTATTATGCATTATAATAGATAGTATAGGCATTAAGGATGCTTTGGACTGCATTATAAAGGTATTTATAGTGCATTATAGATGACAGGTTCTATAATGCTATATGAATGCATTATTATTTGTTATGAATGTGTTTATAAATTACTAAAGGCATGGTCTTATGTAAAGTGTTACCAAAACAACCAGTTAGGGCCATCTCTGTTGCCAAAAACAGTGTTAATGAGGGAGGACAGGTGAGAATGGCCAGACTTCTGAAAGCTGACAGGATAGCCAGAAGGGCAGCAATAACAGCTCAGTACAGAAGTGGTGTGCAGAAAGGCATCTCCAAACGGCTATCTCATCAAAGCTTCAAAGTGGTTCTGGAGGCAGAAAGGGAGTCCTATCTGGTGACCACTGACCACTGAGTGTGTATTTCTGTGATGATGAATAAAGGTTTGTTGTCAGTTTCAGGGAATGTTATAATCTATCTATCTATCTATCTATCTATCTATCTCTCTCTCTCTCTCTCTCTATATATATATATATATGTATATATATATATATATACTTATTTTGCTTCTTTCAGTTATTTGTGGCACCACAATGGCACTGTGGCAACCCCTTCTGCTGGACTTCTGTAAACATGGCCATTGTTTCATTGTTGCTCTTCACTGGTGTTTTCTGGGTGGTGATTCTCTCAGATAAGACAGGCCCTTTTCCTGTTCCTACCAGTGATTTATTGGGTTTTTCCAAGGAAGTTGCTGTTAAGATTAACCACAAGCCCTACTGCTCCATGTCGTATGCAAAAAAGAATAACATAAGAAATCTAAATATCTCTGATGTGTGGCTAAAAAAATGAGCAAATTATAATCAATGAGGAAAAAAAAAGTCTGAATCAAATCTAAGTGAGTACATGTGCAGCAATCCTTTCAGTCTCTAGGCCACTGAGGCCTCTGTTTAACAGTTTCTCATTTGACCAAGCAAGAACAAAAGTATTATTATAATCATGTTTTCTATTTATTGCAGTTCAGGAATAGATATGGAATAATTATAAGTTTCTCTGAGAATAAATTTTAATCTGGGATAAATTCACAACATCCAGAAAAGGGACGGGTAATATCACTGTTTGTTGAACCAGTCTGATGTCACGCTACATTTAATGCTACAATAACAGGAAATGTTTAGCCATTTACTCTGGCTGGGCTCGTCTCTCTGTTATTTTTTTTCTTTTTCTTTCTTTCTTTTTTTTTTAACTTCCTCGACAATATGTGCTTCCTCCAAGTAAGATATGACATCAAATGGTAACTTTGAGGAATTCATCTGAATAGCTGCTTCGGAACAGTTGTGGTGGAATAATAGAAATGTGTACTTTGTTACAAACAGTTACCTCATTATTTATGAGATAAATTATAGGTTTTAAGTATAAATACGTAGTTCTCATTTGGAAATTGTACCATATTCAGGATGTATGTCCGCTGGTAAAAAAAAACAGCTGCTAGTTGTGATTATGTTAGTTCACTTAGTAACATAGTTAACATGTTATATGGTTTTAGAAATATCATAAATCAGTATTTACAATTTAATATTTCATCCATCCATCCATCCATCATTTTTAAATAACAGTTTAGATCGTAGATGGCATAATTCAACTGGAAAAAAGCTAGGATCTCCTAAAAATGTCCCTGAGGAAGGTATCACCTCTCCTCAGTTTGAATCTGGCTACATATTCAAAGCTGCATTTTCACTGTAACAACTTAATGATGTGTTTATTGGTGCACCACCCATTCTGCACTCTCTGCCATAATCTTTACTGGACAACCAGGCACTGACTATGTAAGCTGATCACAACTTTGTACAATGATGTAGAATATGACAAACAAGGTGCACAGTGTCAGTAATAATAATAATAATAATAATATATTTTTTAGAATCTTTTAGTGATTAGTTGTCATTGTTGACACACCACAACAAAATGCATTCTCTGCATTTAACCCATATATGACATAACAGGGGGCAGCTAATTCAGTTCCCGGGGAACAGTGCTTGGGGGCAATACCTTGCTGGTCAGGGATTCAAACCTGCAATCTTTCAATTACAAGTGCGCTTTCCTAACCATTAAGCCACCACGGCCCATGAAATGCTATAATATAATGTAATAATAATGTCCATCCATCTTCACACCGCATTTCCTGCAATTGGTGATGAAAGCCCATCCTGGGAAGCACAAGGAAGACACTAGGTTTTTCCTGGATGTGATGACACACACAGATATACAACAGGCAATTCAAAGGTGCCATTTCGCCTAACTGCATGGACATGGACTGCAGGAGGAAACCAGATTGCCCGAAGGAAATCCTCTCAAAAAAAAATGTGAGAGCATGCAAAGTCCACACAACAGAGTTCAATTAACATACGGGATCCTTATAAAGGAAAGACTGCATCTGATCAGCCTTTATCTGACAACATGAGCCGTGAATGTTGTGACAAAATTTGCAGCAAATGTTGCAACATAAGTTTCATAAAATGACCACACCTTATGAATTTTCTCACGTTTGGATATTTTGAGAATCTCCAGTTTTAGTTACTGAACAATGAAGATTCTGAGTGATAATTATATGTTGTATCTGCTCACGTAATTGGATGAAGTTTCCTCAAGACTCAAGGTGAGGTGTTAACTAACTCATGATGAGGGGAGTCTTACATTTGTGTCAGAGAAGAAGGAAATTCATAGCTGTACGCGTAATGTCTGCTCTGGCGATGATGAAAGGAGTCTCAAAATAGAAGGTGCAGTAGCTTGGAAGGCCTCCACTGATGAAGCCTGACTTCTGGGTAACTCCCATCGTTTCCCATTTTCCATTCAGTTAACACCGCATTTCTTAATATGGTCATTTACGGTGCCTGTTCTAACATGTGGTCAAACCCCCTGTGCTCCCTTTTCACACAGGCGGTTTCAAAGGTATTCACTTATATAAGTATTATTAGTGGCATTATAAGCAATAAATATCGTCCAGCTGTAGGAAAATACCACAGGAGTCTCCGAGGACAGAAATACAGGGAGTTGGCGGTTTTGTTTCGCCGTTGAGGGCTTTTTATGAACACACTGACGCAGTAAATGTAAAAGGTATAAATGAAATTGCGGATGGAGAGGGCCAACTTTTTTTCTTCATTTTCCGTGGGTGTGGTTTTAAGACATCCGTTTGGGGGACTATGAAGCTGTACTATAGACCTCTATACAGAGTTGAGAGAAGCCGATAAGGGAACAAAAGTTATCTACTTAAAATCTTGTATTTCTTACATTTTATTCTCTTTTTAGAAGGGGGATCAGACTGCTTTCGTTTCATTATACCGCGGATGGGAAAACGTTTCGATCCTTGAGAGGTTTTCATTGTATTTCTCGGACCACGGTTTTAATACTGAACCACAGCAATGCCGAAAACGGTAAGTGATGCAGAACCGGCATACTTTAAAAATGTTTTTCTGTGTTCACGTTTTGTCAAATATTGGATCTGTAGGCAGAAAACCGCAGTCTCACGCGTTGAATCTAATTTTTAAATTATTTTAATACGATTTAGCGAACATGTTAACTTTCTCCGATCAGACTATTTGGTTTGTCAGTCAAAAGTATCATGCCTCTTGAAGTCAGTATAATCCGTGTTGCACAGAACTGCAGAGAGGCCACGAACTCCCACACTAGTGGCTAAAATTGTGGATCGATCTACCGTTTTTGGTATTACGTTTTAAAAAATGACTACAAATATCTTACATTGGACGATTAAATATGTAACTGAAGTAACTGGAATGAAGTTCTGCAATCTGTAAAAATTGGAAGTGTTTGTACAATCTTGGCGACTAGCGTTTGAGAGAGACTTGTATTAATTCTTTCTCCTTTGGGGTATAAAAATAGACGGTCACACTAACTTGCGGGGACGTGAATAATGTAGTAGTACACGCTTAATTAATGCATTAATTAACCAGTTACGTACTGATCCCATGCATGTTCATCCTTAATCAATTATGACAGTTTATGAATTCAATGCAGGCACCATATTAGTTCACAGTTAACTAATTAGTGGTAAGACCACTTTAGTGGGCAAAATTTACTCATTAAGTAATTTACTACTCAAGAACAAACAATGAACTAAAATAGGTTTCCCCATGAAATACATGAACTGTCATGATTTATGAATGAACATGGGATGAGTATATAACTAACACTCAATTAGTGGTTAATTAATGCATTAAGTAAGCGTGTAGTACTATACTATACATTATTCATGTGCTCAAGTAAAGTCACCAAAAAGACTAAAAATTAATGCGTTTCAGTGTTAGGCTATTTAAAACCGTTAACCGCTAAAGCACAATATAGAGCTGGGAAGTTTTTTTTTAAGTTTTCATTACCGCATCCCAGTCAGCCAGTAAGTTAGTCACTAGCTGAATCAGTCAGGAAATTGAGGAATTTATTTCTGTCGACTACTCCACCTTGTTATTCATAGGTATTAAAATTCATTCATTATATCGCAAACCACGCGCAGAGCACTGAGTAATTTTCCTTTTCCCTTTCATCCAATTTATCTGTGTCTCAGTCTTTAAAATAAAAGCTGAATTAATACGGGTTGCCTCATTACTGAGCCTATCAAGGGAAGCTTTGGGAATTGGCGTTAGTAACAAGGCAGGCTGCGCATTCACACAGTAAGACCAGGTTCTGAGTCACTCATTCACTGTGGGAGGAAACAGGACTCAGGGGACACCCCCGCCAGCACAGGAAGAACATGCAAACTCCATACATACAGAGGAAGGGCCACAATCTGGCCTTCAGACCATCAGTGCGTTGTTTTAACTTTTCAAACTGTTGCCCGTTCGCAGCACCTACTACCGTAAGCACCTTAATATGAGAGGCAAATAAAATCACGTTTTCAAAAAAACTCAGTTCAACTTCAAGCTTGAAAGTTTTTATTTTTTGTTGAAAATGTGGATGTGTCTTTTTTAAACGTGGATTAATACGTTTTTGCGTACAGTACGCTAATACGAGTAATCAAAAAGCAAGATATTATCAAACCATCTGACAGAGGCTTCTTATCTAAGACATGCTCGCTGCTAACTTTGCTTTTTAAATTGTCGAGCTGTTTGCTGTCATGTTCGGGCTGGCGGCGAGCAGGGAAGTAGGCGAGCGAGCCCAGGTTGCGGGGAAAGCAGGGTTTAATTCGGGCAACCAGGGGAGCATACGGGAGGCGGACAGCAACGAACATTAACAATACAATGACAGGTCTGGGGAAGACTGACTAGAACGCGGACTAAATACACAGGGTAAAGAGCAGGAAACGGAAAACAGCCGGTAAACGGAAGGATTCCACACGGGGTTAACGAGGAGGCGTGGTCCACAGGAGGGCGATCGGGGCTGGGCGTGACATTTGCGAAATTACAGTGCATGTCAGTAAGAGCGCTGATAAGAATAATAATAAAAATAGGAATAAAAATGTAACACTAGTTACAGTTATAGTCTATTATAGAGTCTTTGCTGTCTTGTAACTTGCAACTTACATTCCATACAATCAGAAATTCCATTCATCTATCTTCTAGCCACTTATCCTGGTCAGGGGGCCTGGAGCCTATCCTGGGCAGCATGGGGCACAAGGCAGGGGCACATCCTGAATGGGACAAACCATTATAAATTACGTAGGGGTGCTCCCCAGCCTTATGACCTGTGCTTCCTGAGACTGGCTGCAGGCTCACCATGAGACTGCATTGGATCAGCTGTTATGGAAAGAGACATGTGGATGGGTGGATAGATGGAGGGATGGATAGAGGGATGGACGGAACAGTGAAATTCATTAGAATAAAATCTTGCTGAAGAATCTATCAGATTCTTATCTACACTAGTGGCCAAAATTGTGAAAACACTTTTTTAGGGAATGCAGAACTTTAGTACAGTAACTCCAATTACTAATGTAATCATTCAGCTTATGATTATGAACATTCTTTGATTGTTTATAAACATTACTGCATGTGTTGTAAATTTTAAACTGTAATGCAAAGTACAGCTAGGTGTTTCCCCAATTTTGGCAACTACTGTAAATTAAATGTAGTTATTGTTTTCAAATTTGATGTGTGTTCACTTTTCAGTCAAAGCTAACATTAAACTATTGTATTATCTGTGAAACGACTGCAACATCATTGTATAATCTACTATTATTTAGGTATTGAAACCTGCTGAAAAGCCATTTGAAACACGTCAAGCTTATTAACAAGCAAGTCATATCAAACTAGGATTTTGTTCTAGATGTGATTTTGTTTTTCTGATCTGTGGTGTCTCCAACAGATCAACGTCCGCGTTATCACAATGGATGCAGAACTGGAATTTGCCATCCAGAGCAACACAACTGGCAAGCAGCTCTTTGACCAGGTATCTCATCTCATTATTATTAATATTCTCTCAATTTAAATATAAGAAGACCTGATTGGCTGCATGACGATACATTGACATCATAGTCGTGAGTATCATGACTATGAAGTAGTCTTGGATGCCGTCACACTACCTAAGCCACTAGCATTCTGTAAGCCAATGTATCACCCATGCCATATTTATGTGGGAATATTTTACATCTTGCCCAAAGAGACAGGAAACATAATGACCATTCAGGCCCTAGCCTGAAAGGGGCGGATGACGTGTGTGCCTAGCCTGAAGAAATTCTCTTTCTCTGCCATGGAAATAGGGCATCAGTCCTTTGAGACACTGAGTGTGGAGCCAAGGCAAACCCGTCGGACAGAGCCCTTATTGTGCATTTAGTAGTGGCTCTCTCAGACTATGCCTGTACATGGCAAAAATAAATTAAGCTGAGAGGTGAAGTATCACCTTTTTTATGGAGACATAGAGAAACGTGAAATGTGTAGTTATATAATAGGATGATGCATGGGTGAGAGGGCAGCTTAAGACAGTTTGTCATCCCCTAATGACTACGCAAGAAGATATGTCAAATAAAGGTTGTTGTGGATATTGAACAGCACCAAGTCCTTGCAAATATTTCTTTTAAGCTAGAGGGTAAAGGGAGACTAGGTGCTGCTGATTTAGTGGAACTCCCGCTGCGCTTTAGGCTCCATAGGTAAGGAGGAGAATGCAAAAGCAATTCTCATATCATTCGCAATGCCACACCTAACCAGAAGTGGATGGCAGCAGATTGCATTGTATTTAAATAGCAATTGAGCCAAATGCAAGAATCGCATGCCTAAAACGGCTTGCCTGCTATTGGCTGATAAGATTGTTTGGGTGAATGCAGATAGCCTAGTCTTTCCTATCCAGCTTTTCTCTTTGTATTTGAATGGAGAGAAAAGAAAAAGCAAATCAAACGTAATTCTTTTGGGATTGCACCAGTTTAAGTACCTCACCCGTGACGAAAAAATCTTCACGTCGTGACAGAAATTGACTTGGCGATTCGGTCGGTTTCTAAACACTTTGTTTCCCATGAAAATCAACATTGTGTTACCTTTATCATTTTAACATTCATCATCATCGAAAATGGCATCACCCATAACTCTCGCAAAATCCTGCTCACTGATCATCATTCGTTACCAACTTTGTTTGAAGGTAGTTCTGACAATTGGGCTACGAGAGGTCTGGTTCTTCGGACTACAGTATGAGGACACCAAAGGGTTTACTACGTGGCTCAGACTCAACAAGAAGGTGGGTTCTTATTATAGTAAATGATCTGCAAGCCCTTAAACTAAATTACAATTCTTGGTTATTTCCTTTTGACCTCTATATTCTTAGTAGGATCTCCATATTCCTGGTTGCCAATGGTTTCTTCATGCATGTCCTGACCTTCTGAGCTTTATACACTGACCCTCCAGTCCACTCTTCCCTTGCAGGTGACAGCTCAGCATGTCCGCAAAGAAAACCCGCTCCAGTTCAAGTTCCGAGCCAAGTTCTTCCCCGAGGATGTGTCCGAAGAACTGATCCAGGAGGCCACGCAACGGCTCTTCTTCCTACAGGTCAAGGAGTCCATCCTCAATGATGACGTCTACTGCCCCCCGGAGACGGCAGTGCTGCTTGCCTCTTATGCGGTGCAGACTAAGCACGGCGATTACAAATCAGACATTCACCTGTCGGGGTACCTGTCCAGTGACAAGCTGCTGCCAGACAGGTATGTTTCATTAATGGTAAATTCACCTTAGGCCATTGAATTCCTTTTGCTATAATGATACTTTAATTTCCACATTAATTATGTAGTATTACTTCATACCAGTGATTTTCCAAACATTACAAAAATGCATTTTGTTAAATGGAAGCAATAAACCATTATTTATGAACATAATAACCCACATATTACTTTGTGCCACATATTACTTTTATTCATTAAATACATCTAGTTATTAAAAAGTCCAGTGTTTCCAGTGAAGGTTCTCCTGAGTCCTCTGAGCAGAGTGACATTTGCTTACTGGGTGAGTTTTGACCGAAAAATCAAGATGTATGAAATTTAGCTCAATAAATTTCAAACTTCAAGATAAAACCCAATAGTCAGCATTGGTCAGATAACCGGTAGCATACTGCATCATGGACTTCCAGTTACCTGTATATCTGTATTATATCTATGGAACTATTACCCAGACTCTCTGCTCTTGGATGATCATGGTTGTGATGTAATAAAATGTCATATTAATGAACTTTGGAAGAAAAATTATGTCTGGTTTCCTGATGATGAAATTTGATGAGGTATTCTAACATAGACATTTTTCACATCTTGGTAACAGATGAAAACACAGTTGAACAGAGTGGTCTGAACATCATTATACAAACTTACGGTCACATTCTATAAAACATTCCTTATTAATACCTGCATTGATTTTGAGATGCAGTAATGGACTATGCTTGACACTGTTAAATAATGCATATGGATGTGAGGCACTGATGATGGTATTTACCATCAGCCACAGTCAAAGCATTAATTTATGGTAATTGTGAATGGAAATGTATCCTTAATGCATGTGGTGGCAGCAGGGGTAACATGTCCTTCGTATTGCGTCTCCAGGGTCCTGGAGCAGCATAAGCTGAGTAAGGAGCAGTGGGAGGAGAGGATTCAGGTGTGGCACGAGGAGCACAAGGGCATGCCAAGGTGTGTACTGTGTTGGCACGTGTACTCGGGACACACAGGGACCACAGCTTGCACTAGGGGTGTTTCTCAATATGCGTACTTGACCATACTTGTGTTCTTGCGTCCCTGTTTTACGGCATCTTCCATTGCTGAAGACCAGTTCCAGTACTCAAGAACAGAAGTACAGAGGACAGTAAAAATCCCCAGATGTTGTTCTTGCCCAGCCCCAAATGTGAAGGATGCATCAATTGCATCCTCTCCAAACGAGACCAATCCCATGATTCGTTGCGCTCCAAGTTGATTCTTGGGAGGCAAGTTAGCAAAAGCCGTCTGGCAAGGACCACAAGTACGAGCTTTGCGTTCTTAATATTGAGATTCACCCCTATGATTTTCTCCTGCAGCCGTATCATTAACTGCCTTCCTTATTTCCGTTTGCTGATAAAATTTGACTTGCAAGTCAATTAATGAAGAAGGAAAGAAATGACAGGGGAATAGGGTTGGGTTTCAGCATTGGTAGGGGCCAAATCAGCCACAAACCCCCCTCCCTCTAAACACACACAGAATCTACGCCCATGGACTAGATTGGAGTATTAGAATTATTCCTGAAAAACAGCCCGGGTTGAAAGTATTTATTGTGGCAAAGAAGTGCTGTGTTGCATGTTCTCCCCTTGTTTGCACCGGGTCCCTCCCAAGCTCCGAAAAGCAGGCTGTTTAAATGACTAGCTGTTTCCAAATTGCCCATAGGGTGTGGCTTTGTGTGCGTGTGTGCCCTGTGATGGGTGTTCCCCTGCCTTGTGCCCTAGCTCACCACAACCCTGCACAGGAAAAGCAGGCGTGGAAAATGGATGGATGGAATTTTCTAGTTAGAATACGGCAGACACAGAGTGGGTAGAATTTCTCAGAGTGCACAAAAGTGTGTTGATATTAAGGAGAGAATTTAAACTGGCTGTTGATTTTTAATGAGCCTTAATGTTGTTGGAATTTCAATTATGTATAATTGGTCAGTGATCTGTAATATAATTAGAATTTTTTTTGGGTCAAATGAGTGTTTCTCAGATTAAATTATGTATTGCAGAAAAAAACGAATATTCCCTCACCTTCCTCTATTAACTTTGCTGTAACAGACACAACAGTGCATACCTGCCTATTAAGGCACATTAAACGCGAGCAAAATAAAACCTTTCTAGGTCTGTTTTATGTATGCAATGCAAAGTATAGTTTGCATTAAACTACACTCACGGCATATCAAACAACTACTGCGTTGGTTGAACTGAACTGACTATGATTATGTAAATTACTGTGGCAAGGGGAGAAATTAAATACAGTGACAGGGAGTTAACTAATAAGCTGTCTGTCAACAGAGAGGACTCCATGATGGAATACCTCAAGATTGCCCAGGATCTCGAGATGTATGGGGTCAATTATTTCAGCATTAAGAACAAGAAGGGATCAGAGCTGTGGCTGGGCGTGGATGCACTGGGACTCAACATCTATGAACAGAATGACAAGTACAGCCACTCTTACATCTGTCAACAGTTTCTAGGTCTTGTTCACTAGTTAAGTTCATGAAAATAAAACAGCGAAGCAACTTATTCCTCAGATTTGAATCAGACAGATTCAAACATGTACGTCGATAAATTTTGCCAGTGATTTTCTGTTATAATACATTACGCGTTTTTCCCTAAATAGGATGACTCCCAAAATCGGATTCCCTTGGAGTGAGATTAGAAATATATCCTTCAGCGACAAGAAATTTGTTATCAAACCAATTGACAAGAAAGCCCCGGTATGGCAAGTATAATTTCACAAAGCACTCAACAGTATTTTTTTGTACTGTAAAATTTTGTATGTAAGGCCTTTTTTTCATGAGCCGTCAGGGATGAATTAAAACTGCATTTTGGCTCAAATTTAATGACGGATAGATTTAAAAAACTCGAGAACAACACCAACCCTCACCTTCCTGTCAAAGCAAAAACAAAAAAGATGATGAATTGGGGAAAATAGAGTCATTAAAATGAAATAAATGACACATAATTCAAATTTGCAATTTTATCTTAGAAAATGCTTTAATTATTATTATTAAATTGCATCCTACTGGATACATGCTTGGAAGGTGGATGAATTAAATTTAAATCATTTGTGTTTTTTTTTTTTTAATCCAACAAGGCCATTATAAAAAGTAAAGTCTTTTGTTTTAAAAGTAGTATTATAAAAGTATCAAAACCACACAAAATATAATTAATTATGAATTTAGCTAAAACTCAACAGCTATACATCGTATTAAAAAGCGAGTGGATTCGATGTAGATTTCAGTGGACGGAACCACGCTGTTTCTTGTATACTTCATATAAATATAAATATATGACAAGGAGTTCAGAAATCAAAGCCTCCTGTCACTTTGAGATTCCAGACCATTATGACATTGTAGCGTTCCTATTCATTGTTTATTCATTGTGTGTTTACTTTATATCCTCTCTGTGGTGTGTCGTAGGACTTTGTGTTCTACGCACCTCGCCTGCGCATCAACAAGCGCATCCTGGCTCTGTGCATGGGCAACCATGAGCTGTACATGCGACGCCGCAAGCCCGACACCATCGAGGTGCAGCAGATGAAAGCGCAGGCCCGTGAGGAGAAACACCACAAACAGATGGAGAGGTGAGGTGCAGACCAGGGATATGACAGGGACAGGGCTGCACGATGCCTTCACGTTAAAGAGATATGTAAAGATGCATAGCCAATGGTGTCTTATCATCGCAGTGATAAAAAACCTCGGTAAGTATGTTTCAGTGTAATCTTTAGGAAAAACGACTTAGACTTTTATCTCGTATATTAACTTCATCGTCTTGGTATTGTTTATTGAGCTGGTGTTGGGCATAACCTGTGGGAGCTATCTCTGCATTTTAGTTTTGGTATCTTGTCTTTATCCGGGGGCCCCTTTATCACCATGAAAGGGCACTGCTGGAGAACGAGAAGAAGAAAAGAGAAATCGCTGAGAAGGAGAAAGAGAAGATTGAGCGGGAGAAAGAGGAGCTGAGAGAGAGGCTGATTCAGATTGAAGAGCAAACCAGAAAAGCCCAAGAAGGTCAGATGTCACTATAAAGCTTGGATTTTAAGCCGCGGTTGTGTTTGCGAGGTCAAAGGATCTGCCGTGGGGGTAGTTTTCAGCCTTGAGCACATAGCTGACATCACGGGTGACAAACCAAGTGGTTTTGCTAAAATCCACTGCAGATGCATCCGGGCGTTTCACGGCTGTCCTCGCGGCACAGTGTTTAATTTTGCAGCCTGCGGAAATTTGTCTTGGATTGAATTTGGATCTGGTTGTCATGACGTGTGCTTGGATAGAGTAGCAACCTACATGGATACAAGGTGCCTACAGGGGTATGTTGAGGTAAGCTTCTGAGGATTGAGTGTTGAGCAAGCAATCAGGAATCCGATCCTGACGGGAAAACGGCTCGACCGTAACTGTGCGGTCACCCTGGTCTTTCATTAGAAATGCTTGATTACAAGTTGATCAAAAAGATAAATTACTGTGAAAAAGTCTTAGGCAGCCAAAGAAAATGACTGTTAAATGATCTTCATGTTGGTGTAAAACTATGCTATTATGCCTGTCAGAGTGCGTTAGTCTTTTCAAATCTTCTGCTAAAATCACCCCAGTGTTTGCAGCCGCCATCCAACACACCCATGTAGTTTTTGACTGGACCCCTAGCACATCTCATATAGCTTTTTTTTTAACTAATTAAATTAATGAATTGAAGTGAGCTGGTGGCGAAATTTAATAAATACATGGAATGGCTGAGATGCCCCTGAGGAGAGGTTTGGGAAATGAAGCGGCATTCATCTAGCCAACCAAGAAGATACCAGTAACTTTTTAGAGAACAGAAGAAATTCTTACTAGATTTTAAAATTTGATTTAATGACTCTTTATTGATCCCCAAGGGGAAATTCTCTTTTTGCCTACCCCATCTTGGTCTCTATGACACATAGACACATATAAATGTGAGAACAAGCTTGGCAGTGAAGGGCGGCCCCCCCTGCAGCAGCACCCATGGAGCTGGGGGTTAAGGGCCTTGCTCAAGGGCTCACGGACAAGTGGCTATTCTGCCGAGGCTGGGCTCAGTTCGGTGACCTTGTTCTCACAAGCACGGAGATTTAGCCCACTGAGCCACATACTGCCCCTACTGTGTTACTCGTACATTCTCTCTTTATGATGGTTAGACTTACGATATTTCTACTCTATGATGATGTGGTAGTGATGCACATTCAATAGTCACCAAACTTTGAATTTTGATTTGTCCGTGGTCTAGCGGTATTCCGTACAATACTTTCAGCGTCCACACTTATGGTCTCTGTAGGGGCTGCGAACATAAACATCTCATACAGTGCTTAACAACATATCGCATTGTGTTATTACTACGTCTAAATATTCCCAAGCCCATTATGTACACTAAATGCCCAAGTGTGTCACATCATATCATATTCAACTTACGATATTTTCAGCATAGGATGGGTTCATCAGAAGGTAGCCCCACCGTAAGTCGAGGGGCATCTGTATAGGCATGGAAATGTCTCCTTAGCTTTGGCGCTGTTCCTCACGCAGCGTTAGAGGAGCAGACGAAGAGGGCCATGGAGCTGGACCAGGAGCGGAGGTGTGCTCAGGAGGAGGCGGAGCGCCTGGAGAAGGATCGTAGGATGGCCGAGGAGGCCAAGGCTGCCTTGCTGAAGCAGTCTGAGAACCAAATGAAGAACCAAGAGATCCTGGTATGACAGAGCCGTTCATATTGCCGCTGCCACCGTCCTTGGCTGTTCCCATTACCATATGCATTCCATCTGTTTGGCTGGATAGTGTTTTCAACTATGTACCTGCAAATCACATAAATGAAAAAAGTTCTGATTATAATACATATAATATTTCAAACAATAAAATACAAGTACTTGAACTTGAGCCCTATAGAACATTGGGCAACATTTTCTAGGAATACCCTGTCTATAAGAATCTATTAACACATCCATAACACATTATAATGCATTCATAAAGCATTGTAAATATGTTTATTAATAAAAAGGCATAACACATTATAATGCATTCATAAAGCATTGTAAATATGTTTATATTTATAAAAAGGCATAACACATTATAATGCATTCATAAAGCATTGTAAATATGTTTATATTTATAAAAAGGCATAACACATTATAGCCATGTTAATTATTCTTTATGAAGTTCTTTATGAATCTAAAATGCACTATAGATACCTTCATAATACAGTATACAGCTTCCTAAATCCTAACCCTAACCACTGTAATGCATTATGGAGGTATCTACAGTGCATTATAGATGACAGCTTCAAGTGAAGTGTTACCATAATGACTACATCCCTGTATTCCGGTATTGTCCTGGAATTCAAATGGCTGTAATCGGTGCTTATGATACCAAACATACATCCTCGTATGCTTAATGAAAACAGGCCTGTTTAAAATGTCCCCTTTCTCTCAAGAATCCTTGACAAAAATTGCTGCTCTCCAACTGCAAAGGCACCTGGACACCAACAGTATACTACACCATACAATGATTATACAATACAAGTTTCAGCGAGGCTTCTGCCAAAATCACAGCACTGAAACAGCTTTAACCAGGGTTATAAATTTTGTGTAACTATTTTCTGATGCAGGTAATGAAACAGTACCCATGCTCTAACACCTTAAGATATTCCTAATACCTTGTCGATGTTACCAAACATTGCTTAAATTGTACGTCCAATTCCACTAAATACGCTGGAGAATGCCATTTAAAATTAAGAGTATTTTCAATTTAAGTATTTTCCATTCTTTTTGTTGGATGTGAATAGATGACTATTTGTTCTTCTCAATTTCATGCAAATCCCAGTAAGCATTTAACTTCAGTGCTCTGTCCAGGGTCAATAGCACCAGGGAAATTTACAATTAGAAACCAGAGGAGTAGGAGTGGAGGAAAGATTGCGTCTTCTAATTGAGAATTTACGATGCAGAAATGAGCACAATGCAGCTGTTGACTCTTTGGGTAATGTGGTGGTTTACACCTCCAGAGCCATGGGTTTGATTTCTGTCTCTCTCTATGTGGTGTTCACATGCTCTCACTTTGTTTGTGAATGTTTCTTCTGGGTCATCAGGTCTCTTCCCGGAATCCTGAAGTGTTTGTGTTTTATGGTAGACTGGCACCCTGTCCAGGGCAAATCCTGGGCTTCCTGGCATAGACTTGCGTAGGTTCACTGTGGTGGTTATGGGAAATCATATCGATTGCTATCTAAAACATTGGACACTTTTAAGGAGAAGAGATGATCAAGTGACCGGTGCTGACACCTGCATAGATTTTCCTATATGTTCCTATATGTTTCTAATACAAATTACATAAGTGTTTCCTAAGGATATGGGGGGTGGGGGATTATTTGGGGGGAAAATGCCCGTAATACCATTATTTATGAAAAAAGATTTCTTCGTCAGCATCTGTTTTATCTACATCAATTGCTTGTTGTTTGCATGGATGGACGGACGGTTGCTGCTGCACAGATTAACACTAGTTTACTATAATGCTGTGTTCCTAGTTTCGTGACATTAAGGTATTCACAGTTCATGGACCACATTTACTGAAAGTGGTATATTAGGGTGTGAATGGTTTTTATATGTAATGTACCCATTCATCAAAGTATTTTTAATAAGAACCCCGAAGGGCAGTAAAACAAACATACATGCTAAGGCGAGCAGCATTTGATGGGCAAGGCAATTAAGAGTACTGTGGGAATTGCACATAAACACTAGGAAGCCACGTGACCTCTGCACGCGCAGTGCCTCCCACTGGTGGGGAGGCCACGGTGCGGCAAGGTGATAAACAAAACTTCCAACAAAAGCAGTGATGTAGGTTTGGCACTGATCATGCTGAGCACTGGATGTGGTGCCTGCAGACAGTTGTAAATTTATACTCATTTGGCTGGGGTTAATGGCTCAGTTTACAGAAACACCGTCTCTGTCTCCCAGGCCACTGAGCTAGCTGAACTGACCTCTAAGATCTCTCTTCTGGAGGATGCCAAGCGAAAGAAGGACGAAGAGGCCATGGATTGGCAGATGAAGGTGAGAAGCAAACAGCATCATTTTAGTAGAATGGTGTGACACCTGCCCTTGGGGGGGGGCGGCGGCGGCGGGGGGCCCGGGGGGGGCGGGGGGGGGGGGGGGGGGGGGGGGGGGGGGGGGGGAGGGGTGGGTGGTGGTGG
>JAODLD010000002.1:861213-897113 GCA_026781065.1 Mormyrops boulengeri
CTGAACTGAACTCTAATTTCTGTTTTCTGGTGGTTGCCAAGCGAAAGAAGGACGAAGAGGCCATGGTTTGGAATTTGAAGGTGTTAAGCAAAAAGAATAATTTTTGTTGAATGGTGTTACACCTGCAATTGCCCCCCCCCCCCCCCCAGGTGAACAAATCAGGGTACCTTATGTTATACATTTCGCCAAATTTGTCAAAATGATTTTGAAATCGAATGGTTATAGGATACTTCTAGCAAACAGAATGTCAATTATCTGGTCGGTTTGCTTTATGGCAAAGGCATAAAATATATTTATGGTCCTGCTAGTCCATCTTCCACTCTAATCCAAGTTCATGATGTTCTAATGGGGGATCAATATGACTTCCTCCCTTCCTTCCTGAATAATAAAGTGGGCAGAATGGAAGATTTTCTGTGATTTTATGAACAGTATTTTGGCAGCTGGAGGAGGACGATGTTCAGTGCTAGATCTGAGCTGACGTTTCAGGAATCTAGCCCTAGATGCGCACGGTATCCCACCGCTAGCCGTCTAGCTGTAAATCCAAGTTTACGATATCGCTACAAATGGGAGATGAACGCCTGATTTACTACTGCATAATAATAAAATTTTGCTCCCCTGAAAGGAGATTTTGTGCTCAGTTCTTTATAATGTATTAAACAAAATGAAATATGGCTGTTCTGACATATTAGAGTAGTCACTGCATAAATTTAAATTGCTGGTACTTACAAATATTTATTTTTTTAATCAAATACTGACCTGGACTTCATCATAATATATTAGAGGTTCGATAAAGGACTGTACTTAAACAAATATATTGGTTTTGGCAGGCATCTATGGTGCAGGAGGATCTGGAGAAGACCAAGGAGGCACTGAAGAGCAGGATCATGTCTTTCAATGCTGAGAACGAGCACGACGAAAACGACGAAAGCAGCGCCGAGGCGAGCGCGGAGCTGACTTCGGCCGCCACATGCCGGGACCGCAGCGAGGAGGAGCGCATGACGGAGGCTGAGAAGAACCAGCGTGTGCAGAAGCACCTACTGGTGAGTGCGTCCGCCCAGGAAATGACTGCAAGGACAGCAGGACCCCAGTGGAGATCCCATGGCGCCCCATTATCACCGCGTCCGTTTGCGTACATCGACATTGACACTAAATATAGCCGTACGTGCCCTGGAAAGTTTGAACTCGAAAACACAATGTCTCCTACTGTTTAATTATTATACAGACCCCCAGTGAATATTTGAAATAAAATTAAACAATAGGGACAAAAATAAAGTTCAGGCAGTAACATTCAAAGCCACTATAACGTCATGGGGTCACTGGATGTAAATCGGCAGATTTTTTTTTACACGCTGAGGGACGGACAAACACTGTGCTACCCAAATATAAATGAGGGATCAGAAACCATTTTGAAATTTACTCTCAATTGAGACCTCTGTCAGATTAACAGATAACACAATTGTATGATTTTTTCCTAAAATCTTGGGTTTGGTCTGTTAAGAGTTAAGCTGCGGCTAATTCTCCATTTTTTACTCCTACTAAGCACTGCACTAGTTAACACTGGAATGCTGATTTATGCAGCTTTTCCCAGATACAGTAACACAAAAAATACGCCGTTGGCTCAAGGGTTGAGCTGCCAGCTACAGGGTAAAGGTATCCAGTTACCTAAAATAACTGCAGTTTGTAATGCTGGAGGCTTCTCTGCGGGAAGTGTAATCCTGAATGACCTTAATTCTTGTGTTATTCCAGTACATCAGAATGTCCACCCAGCATTTTAAAAGTCTTTAGCTTTTGCCGCAGGACAAAGTCTGCATGTCCTAAAAATACAATGATAATGGCACAGGTGGAAATGTATCCAGGAGACAATTATCAAATGTGTTTGATTGAGTTTTTTAAATACCTTCACTGATGTGCTCCTTGATTGCTAAGGGTTTTGCTGTTTTCTCTAAATACATTAACAAAGTATGTAATTACATTCAAATCTCATAACCAAATTTGCCATCCCATAATGAGTAAGCGTGTAATGACTTGAGAATACCTATCTGTGGGAGTGCTGAGCTGCCTGCCAAGTAAGGAAGACGCTGAATAAAGCACCCCAAAATGATTTATTTTACTACAGCGATTTTGTTGCGTACGATCTGGGTGAAAGACTTTTCCATGATCTGTTTCATCTCAGGCCCTAAGCTCAGAGCTGGCCAACGCGCGGGACGAGACCAAGAAAACTGTAAACGACATCATCCACGCCGAGAACGTGCGGGCGGGGCGGGACAAATACAAAACCCTACGGCAGATTCGTCAAGGCAACACCAAGCAGCGCATCGATGAGTTTGAGTCCATGTGAGGCGCATCCACCGCGGGATACACAGCGGTCTATCTGTGTGCGTTGCAGCCTGTTGCCATGCCTGCTTCTCTAAAAGGGCCAAATGCCCCACAGCAAACTTCCACAATACTGCCCTGCGAAGGCAGAACACAGTAACTGCATATTTTATTGAAATTGATTTTTGACCGAAGTCAGGTCTCTTAGACTCTGTTTTATCTTTTGACAAAATATCTTGGTTCCACAATGCTTGGATTTGAAGAAAGCAGGGTGTGAAAATGACAGAAACCACAAAATCCACACTAAAAGCAAAGCAAAAGACACAGTTTCTCAGATTCAGTGTCAGCGTAATTACTGTGTAAAGGCCAGAATAATCACCCTGTAATCAAACTTTGGTATATTCTTCTTTCCTTATGTGTGGTCCTTTTAGCTTGGTCCAGTCAAATGTGTTTTCTGGGAAGCCTTATCACATAGCATATCAAAATTGGTGCTGTTGAAAATAAGAGCGGATCACTTATTGCAAATTAGCAAATTAATCATTCATGCAAATGCTTTATCGGTCTGGCTTTTCAGAACTTTGCTGTCAGGACAAACAACTTACCTGAATTAAAAAAATTCACATTCTAGACCAGTATTCAGTAATGTTTTAGTTTTGTACGGAGTCAGGGTATCAAGTCTGTTGAATGGTAACTGATATTTCACTAATGCTGTAAACATGACGATGAACTAACCATACACCACACTTGGATAAAACAGAGTGAATCATATTTCCTTTGTACTCTGGCTGTATTTTATTTTGAAGTTAATTTATTATTTTACTACAATAAACAATGCAAAAATGCATTGGTTGATCAAACTGTTGGATGGACTGACTCTTCCCTGTTTGTCCTCACGTTTAACACTTTTGTTGTACTGCTGTCTTATTATCAAACACAATGTAGGCCAACTGGTTTCTGTAATGTTGGTTAAATGTGCGTTGAGCTATAAAATTGTTGTGTATTGGAACTGCTGGTTTTTATGTGAGTAATTGCAGGACCAGAGAAGATTGGTGTTCTGTTTCATTGCCTGGAATCTTTTTGTGTATGTTTTAAAGGTTTTGTTTTTTAACCCATTAAATAATGTTTAATCTGGTAAGTGCGACAAAATATTTCAAATTTAAAATATGAAACATAACATATTTTCCTTTGAGCAATGTTGTCTTATGTCACTATCAGATTATCTGTCTTTTTGAAGTTTCGTACGTTTTTATGTGATTTTAGAGAAAAAAAAAGAATTTCTTTTGCAACTTTATCGTCAAGAGTCAGTATTTAAGCGAAAAAAATAGGCCAGCATTGGTATTTTCTACTTTGTTGATCCATCCATTGTAACGTAGTAAATACAAAGCAGATGTGTTTTTTATTGTATGCACTATTTTTGAAGTATTGTGTAGCATGAATCATATTCTTGGTAAAGACAATTTGTTTTATTCCATTTTATGTAGTTCTTACTTTGACTAAACATGATGAAAGACGTACTTCTGATTTAATTAAATCTAAAAGCTGGAAGATAAATTTTATATTTGATTACATTATATTATATGAAAGCTAGGTTTTGGCTTTTCAAAGCTGTCATTAAAATATAAGAATCAGATACCTATGTGCACAATATTTCCTGTATATCATAAAATCCTGCACTTCATAATAAAATGAAATAAAAGTACGTCGCCTTCCACAACGTTGTGTAGTGACTGTAATTCTTGCTGAGGCCACAAGAGGCCAATATTTGACCAAAAGTGATGCGTAATCGTAGTACCATAACTGACTGTTTCGGTTGCGCGAAATATCTCTATCTCCTTCACAAAAAAAAAAATCATGATTTGATTGTTTTAAGCAATTATTATGGTAAATGTTTCAAATACTAAATGTTTTAAATGGATAAAAATATAAACGTATATGTTTAATTAGTATAATTATTTTGATAGTTTTTCAAAAACGGGAATTGTACGGTTAATTAACCTCACAAAAGGGCCTACTTCGAGACTATGAGTACATTGAGTACATCTCTTATGCAATATCATTACGTGCACACATTCTCTTTCAACAGAGTCACTGGAGGATGTAGCTATTAGGTTCTCTGATCAGTAAGAAATACCCATGAAATACAGCGAATGCTAACTAAATAAAATGCACTGTACTGACTGTAAAAGACATTCTTCCTTTTCGAAGCAGTTGTAGGGAGTAGTGGGGTCACCTCCCAGCCCGAAGACGGCCTCCAGCTGCCTCTCTGCGCGTCTTGGTGTTCGCATGACCTGTGTTTGCGTGAATCTCCCCCAGCACAGTTTCTTCCCAGCTCCCAGGTTGACTCCAGTTGCACTTCAGCCTGTGTGCTGTTTGCCTGCTCCCTTTCTGTGTTTGCACTGCCCTTTCCTGGCACTAGTGTTCCCGTGAGGTGAAAGGCATACTTTTGAAGTGAATCGTTGACACTGAATTGAGACACCCTGAAATGGACAAGTATCATAAGGGATTTTGTTTACACATAAAAAGTATTTGCTTAAAAGGTATTCACATACTGCAACACTTACAAATTCTGATTGGTCTCCAACCGGTTTTCCATTATATGACTAGTGGATTGAATTTTCCCCTGCTGCTCACCATTTATAGGAAAAACAGCAAATATCTGTAAAAACACCATTCCCAGTTCGCCAGTTTACAATACAACACTATGAAATGATTAAATCTGAGGCTGTTTCTTATGGAAGCAAAATGTTTTTAAGCTGGCTGATTGTTACAATGCTCGTTTAATCAAATATTTGACCATTACTGTTTTGATGACAGTGGCTCTTATTGAAGACGTCCTTTATCATTTATAATTAAATTTTCAGGATGTGTAACACAAACGTGAAACCAAACTAAATCCCAAACACATGCACAATAATCACGACCCTATAACCTTATTATATTTACAATGAAACCAGCAAACCTGGTGCTACTAGCTATCATTTTTCTGGTCAAAAAACAAGTTCATTTCACACTCGGCTCCTGTTCACAGAGTCAAATTAGGTGTGTGCCAGCCGCCAGCGCTCGCAGGTTCAGACATTTGTATCTGCTGACTAATTTTCTGTTGCCGTGTCAGTACCTTGTTATCTGTTGAATCAATTAACTCGGAGCAATTCAATCCCTCAAGACGGAAGTCATAATGTGCTCCAAGGAGTGAGCTGTGAAGTGCAGGGCAGCCAATCACGTAGAGTGGGATTTGGCCAGGAGCTTCTGTTCAAAGCGGACACCCGGAGCATAGTGCTTCCATTCCCCTGTGGCTTCCACTGACCTGAGGATCCCGCCTATGTGGTATATCCCCTCCTTCATTCAGCGCATGCACCCATTAACCACTGCAGGCATGAACTGATGAATCAGGCTAAAATCTGATTCAAACCAGCAGAAAGCAAAAAAATAAAAAATAAAAATACACTTGACCTTGAGTTAAAAAATATCCCAGGCCTTTATTTACAACTGTTCGATGAGCGTGGAACCCAGTTTTCGTCAGCATGGCTTGGACTATTCAGACATAAATATGGAGAGCTTGTAACTCACACTAGCGTGGTTTTATAGCTGAGATTTGGCTGAGATTTGATTTACCTAGACTTAGGCCCCATGGCATACCTTGGTATGGAAGCACCAGTCAAAGCTTGGGCCATGAATGTAACATGAAATGGTCTTTCCAAGTTAAAATACTCCTGAAGCAGGAGTCCGATGGTTCTCAGCCAGAAATGGGTGGATAGGTGTTTTATATATATATATTATATATATATATAAAAAACCAGAAAATTATACCAAAGAATGCAAATTCCCTGTCAAAAAGTAACGAGCCGTGCTGCGGTGCTTATTTAATTAACGTCTTAGCTAGAACAAAAAACACCAGCGGCTTTATTCATTGTTGACGATCAAGCGTGTAACCCATTTCCCAAAAATCCTATGATTCGTTCTTTGTTTTTAATGATTATTTCAGTTGTCCTTATCTCATTTTGTGTTTCGGATTCAACGTTCTTATTCATTCGAGAAAAAAAGCATGCGACATTCAAATGGATATCACACAACTGCAATACAACCACAATCCATGTGATATTTTTGATATATATATATTTACTTGAAAACTTGCAGCTTTATAGCTATTAGCTTCTTATAAAAACAGATGCCTTGAAAATAAATGATAATTTAATCTTATGCAAAGTTTAAGCTGCTTTCAAAGAGGAAAGACCAGTCTAACATTGGAGGAATCATCACTAGGTTTTTAAACTGCAGGTTCAGTTTTACATAATTTTGTACACTGCCCCAACATGTCTATTAATTGCATCACTTTCAGAACATGAATCATTTCACCATGACTTCAGATATCAAGCACTCGCGTGAAATTTTAGTTTCAGCCTGCTTTGATGACCTCTTTTAATGACCTTCAAGGGTGCTGATTCCTCAGAGAAGATCAAGGAGTAGCAAGTGCTAATAAAACGTGATATCACCTTTGGAGTCTGTAATGTGACACCACACTATGACGGAGAGCTACAGTGACGGCCAAAAAAAACACTGAACAAATGTGTGAAAACTGCAACACTTAAAATCTATGAGAATAAACACGACTCTTACTGCAATAAAGTATATGTGATTCTTGGTGCTAAAAATTTAAGACGTAAGGTAAATCCTTTATCCTGGTTTCAACATTAATAGTTTTGTATATTATAATGAGCTGAAACAGATTCTTGAAAGCTGCCAGAAGGAGGTCATTGGCCTTTCATCAGTCCTAAATATTTCAAAGACTTTTCCTATTGGACTGGACACTTTGAAGGCCACGAGCGTCTGACGAACACAGACAGACAGACACTAAAATACTTAAGATAAGAATGGGACATAAACATTTACCACCTGCAGCCAAAGATAAAATTACCCCGATAAGTAGCGTATTTTTACATGTTTCGAATATTTGTTGTCCGGTTGTCCGGTCTAGACATAACTTGCACTTTTTGAGTATGTCCGTAATAGAATGATAATATGTGGGGTTTCATCAGATGCACAATCTCTCATCACACTATAAGCAAAAGTGTGGCGTATGATATAAGTGCCACGTATAGCGTTACAATATTTAGGCTTTATGTTTAATTTATTTGAATTTCATGTTGTGAGAAGATCCTTTCCTGTGTTTTCTTAACTGACTGTGTACTTTCCCAAGCCTTGGAGAACCAGGAATGGTACCAAATGTTCTGTGCAAGACTCTTTCTTTACAGTATTCACATCTATGTCCATTCATATTACCAGGCTGATGAATTATTCAAAGTTACTAACATTTATGGTAACCTTGTAAGGTGCCTGCATTACAGTTTACAAAATAACAATCGCGATCAGTCCCAGAAAACCAAAACGCAACTTTGTTTGAACACTTTTCAAATGTGGACATCAAACCAAATGATCAACAACAATGGCAGCAACAATAATAATATATTCTTCAAGGGTTAAGCCACAATGATGCAGCTCAAAGTGCTTCAAACTATAATTAAATGTTTGCAGTGCACATAGGAATGAAGCACAATGTAGCTTCAACATTTGACAAGATAAAAGCATCCTAGATAAAACTAAAGATAAAACCATTCATATCAAAATAAAAACCTGAAATGCTGAATGCGAATGCTTATTCAAAACGAGAATAAAATGTATAAGTTTTCTAATAATATATTCCAAAGCCTTAGCTGCATAATAACATACTGCTGTCACTCTGCTAGTCTAATAGGAGGATTTAAAACCGTAGAGCAAGTATGACGTGGCTTTGAACAGATTAATTTGGATCTCAGCTGTTACTCTGTTGAAAACTTAAAATGATTAAAAGTACCTTAAAATCTCTTATGATCTGTTCCAGCATATTATACAAATGGTGACGCCACATGGACAATGCAGGTATTTGCTTTGTGTTCATTGGCATTTTTGTAATCCAACCTAACTACTGGAAGGTGTATTGTAATGGAAAAAAAACATGGCTACAAGTCAAAAATGCATGGGTTAATATCTCAGCATCAGGTTGTGAGAGAAGCCGTCTCACTTCTGCTGTTTTACATAAGTGAAATTAAGTTGTTTTTGTTCTATAAGATTTATGAGCTTGGAAGCTTAGATCCCACACGAAACCCTCCCTTGTACCCGATGGGTATTTTGGGTTCTTTTGAAGAACTGTGCAAAACAGTCTGTGTCTCCAAAAATGTATAAGTCTTCTTTTTCACAAATGACCCATCATAAAAACAGCATAAAGAGTTATTGACTTCATTCTTCACAGGATCACCCGACATTTTACTTTACGTAATCATGCGGAATAAAATGGCAAACGGTAAAAACAGGAAAGATTTACTAACTGTTTCCCTAAATCAAAACTATAAAAAATCCGGCAATATTACAGCCTCCTTTGTATAAATGCATGCTTCTATACACCACCTGTCTGGACAACATGGTATATGCATAACATAACCATCTTTCATGCGTGAGAGAGGTCAGTTGTTTCAATTAGCATTTTTTCACTATCCTTCAGTGCTAAGTACATAATTCATGAAGTACATAAGACTGGCATGAAAGAAAATGTCCTGCTTAATTTATAATTCTTAATACGATTCACATCTTTTATATTTCAACAGATAATAAGTAACATTTTGGAGAGATCCAAGTACACAATCAGTAATTTTAATTTAGGAAAAAAATCCCAGGCATATTTTGCTAATAGTTGTTAATGTGAGATGAATACCGTATACCAAAAAATAAATAAAAATTATGGGATTCTGTAGCTGTTAATGCCTTTATTTATGCAGACATAAATAAATGGAAAGGGTTTTATCTGTGATTTTGACACTATTGTGAAGTGTAGGCTGAACCAAACATGTTTTCCTATAGTAAGGAGTAAAAGTGGATTCTACATTGAAGGAAGTTACAGTCCACTGCTCATAAACATTACGTGTTTAGTGCCAGAAAGTGCTCTCTCGATCAAAGCAGTGTGGCCATCAGTCATCCTAAAGGCTCTCACCGTGTTCCATACCCTGATGGACCGTTAACCGTCAGTTTTTCAAACTTCCTCCTAAGCAATAAAATATGACAATTTTGTGCCACTATTCACACCATTTTGCTTTTACCTAGCCTATATGAAATATCTCTGAAATAATATTTGACTTGTGGGCTTCAGAAATTACATCAGACGGTCCATTGATTGCAATACATACATATGTATACACATGCAAACAGATGTGTACCATAATAGCATGCTATATTTAGATACAACTCCATTCATTTTTCAAGCAGATTGGCTAAGTAAAATTCGTAAATTAATATTAGTCAAATTGTTTTGAATATAGATACAAACTATTTACTTGCCCGATGAATGTGAAAATTAAGATATTAAGTTCACAGAATTTTAAAATTACAGTTTTTTTTTGCTTGCAACACAGACACTGGAAATAGTATCTCCTGGCCTACAGAGATACTAATGCCTTGGTCTGTCACTATGTTAGCCTTATTTGGGGGGTTGCCATGGGTTTCCTCTTAAATCAAGGCCAAGTGCATGGTTCAGTTATTTCTAGTAAATAATAAGGGAGGGGTGGGTGGAGAAGTGGGGAGGTGGCCAGGGAGAGCTGCAGGACAGAAGAATAGAAAGCGAACGCTTCGATTTGACTGATTGACTGAGTGAATTTTATTCCTATTCTCAAAGTTACGCTGAGAATACAGCACAATGGTACTTTGCAGTCCCAGCTGAAAACATTTCCCTTAGCCCCTAATATAACAACATAAGAAATTTACAAACGAGAGGGGGCCATTCGGCCCATATATCCTCTCTGCTGGCCTCCCACTGGTGTAGTCGTAAGTGCAGCAGCTACAGTGGACCGTACAGCTTCATAGAGATCACTCCCTCCATCGTCTGCTTTACTGCTGCACGTTAAACGCATCTCCCAGACTATATGGAGTTTCAGATGAGTGCCGCACGTCTCATGTATTTCCACCATCAAAGCAGTACTTTTTAATTAATAAAATTACCATTTTTATGTGGATCGCAGCCAGATGAGAGCAGTTTCACATGGTGCCCAGAGAGCTTTTTGAAATCACCCAAATGGTATTTTTCTTTTCTTTCCATGACACAATGAATTCATGGGAAACTGACCATTAGAATCCGGAATGAGGCCAGGGAGGATGCACTTGATGTTTAATAGTTTTATTTGGAGTATTGTTTTAAAAACCTGTACTTTTATTTTATATATCAATAAACAAATCCACTGATGTGTGCAGTAGATATGAAAACATCTGCAAAGTGTATAAATTATTATCTGCATATATTTCCATCTCTCTTCCGTGATTTTATCGAAAATAAAGGACTTTGATTCATTTCCCGTAGACACATGGGAAAATAACTGGCCATAAATTATTTCAGGTTAATATAGTTGATTTTTTATTGCTTTCTTAAATTTCAATAACTTCTCGTCCAACTTATACCTTATGTTCGAGTAATGTATACCAAGCTAACGTACAATGTTGCAATACTGATTCAGCCCTTTGCAAATAATTATCTGTCCTTTGCAGTACTCGCCAAAGGTTCAAGGTCTGAGGGGAGGGATGATGGGGGGGGGGAGGTAGTCATATGATTTTAATTTTTTTTAGTAGCACTGCAAAGCCATTAGTTATAATCACCAAGAAGATTCAGTGGTCTCCATGAACAGCGTTTTCAAGCTGCTGCCAGTTTGGGAAGATCCAGCTTGCTGCTAAACAGGACAAACCACAAAAATATTCACAGCAAATTCAAAAATGACACAGCAAAGGTCCGTTTCTTGATCCTACAGCCCCTGCAAAAAAGTTAACGCTTTTGGACATTATGAAGGAATGTGTGCATTCATTTACAAATTGCATATTTATATTCTATTAATTAATTTTTGGTCCCATAAGACCAAATAGGAATGATGGTTCATCTTAATGGATGCAGCCGCTCCACCACATAGCTGAGACAACATTAAAGTTACTTTAACTTATTTTTTGTATTGATATGCAATTCCATATAGACTCTGTTTCATATGGTTTCACATTTTGTAGTGGTTACCACTATTGCCTCACACTTCCATGGTTCTGTGTGTGTGTAATCTGCCATGGACTGACATCCTGTCTAGGGGCTCTACTACCTCGTGCTCTGTACCTTCTGAGATAGGTTCCAAACTCACCACAACCCTGGGTAAATGACCACGGAGCACGATAGATCTGTTCCACGTCAATAAGCTTGCATGACAAATAGAAGGTTTGAGGGGTTGTACTGCTGTTACCAATATAGCTTGATTCGATATTGCCCTAATCACACATACTACCTATTTACTAACCTGAATGTTCAGTAAAGTGAGCTCAACCAATCAGCATACTTTATATACTGTCTGTAGAGTTTAGGTATGAACTCTTTTCTTTGGCGTGAATATGTTCTACAGCTGCTCCAGGTCGGAGGCATCACATTTATACAAAAAATTCATATGCTGTTTTATTTCTTAGAAAAGATACATTTCATGTAGGTTTGCAACTGTAGTCTTATTTGAGAAACGGAAGAATGTATATATAAAGGGAAGAATGTATATAAAGGGAAGAATGTATATATAAAGGGAAGAATGTATATATAAAGAGAAGAATGTATATATAAAGGGAAGAATGCATATAAAAAGCAGGCGCTTCCACACAAATGTACTTCCAGCCTATTCCTGTCCAGTTAGCATCAGCACAATTAGGGTCATGCATAGAGAAGACTGGGGCGTCTGAGTTGCCCATTATTCTGGTTACCATGGTTAGAAGAGATCTTCGGGACTTTAAGAGAGCAGGGTGAGTTTGGGGGCACATTTGGCAGGTGTTTTCAGTGATGAACACTGCACAACCTGTACTGCAGCATGGGGAACAGTGGCTAGGACTCTGACATGAAAGACACACTATTGACAAAAATTCGCACACTACTTGACCTTGATATCTATTGGTTCAGGATGCAAGGGGGGACGACGACAAGCAATGGTGAATTGGAGAGATTGGAGGGAGTTTTTCCCCTGTTAAGCACAGAACTGCTGTAATTCTTGCCCTGAGAACATCTTGCCCTGGTACGAATACCCACCTGGATCTCATTTAAAGGGCTGATTAAGTGCAGTTAGGAACAGGATCACCTGAAACGAAAATACTGCAAGACAAGGGAAGCTCCCCCAAATGACTGGTTGTTGCTACCTGTGGGAAAAAGCGTTTGCTTTGTTCGAATTCTCGCTCTGTTTTGGTCCTGTTATTCCCTTCCAAGGATGTAGTCTCTTATGTAAATGATGTTGGACACAATCCTTATTTTTATCTATTTATTTTTTGCCAGTTGCCGCTGTTTTGCTTGGAATAGAGCGACGCAGGACGCCTACGTAAGAATACCTCTAGGATATAAGAAATAACAGCAGCTAATCCCTAGGCACACAGGTGACCAGCTGTCCGATATTTCTAAGATGTATACGTCTTCCACCAAGAGTATGTTTTTGTTTTCAGTCCTGTGGTATGTTCTGTGTAGGCTGACCTGCCAACATTCTACTAAACTTTATGTGCCAAATATGAACAAGATTACATACTGTTATTACTTTGCTAGATATTAAATGTTTTGAGGGTCGGACTGATTTGATCTCTTCATATTTTTGTGGCTATTTCTGACTCCATTCTAAGCCCTCTAGGTATGTCTATCTCCAGTTCACTACTAGAACCAGCAATAACCAGACTGCCGAGATTCCATAGAAAATGGTCACTAATTAAGTGAGTCTTCTGTATTACACTGCTGATGAGCATAGACGGCTCCTCACTGGAGTCTGTGTAGTTATGATTGGTACAGTTCCTAAAATTCATAACTTTGTGGTTTCTCTGAAATGTCTTCCAGGGCCCGTGGTCTCTGACATTTAATCTCAATTAGATTCCTTTCCGAACAATGAAGTCTCAGATTGTATTGTCCATGCTGGATTAATGATATACGGTCACAACAATACAAATTATTATAGTGAAGCTTCTTATCAATGCATTAAAAGAAAAAAAAATTAGTTCAAGAAAATGTCACAACCTAATTGTGTCAGTTTGCTTATCCATGCTGTTTATGGGATGCGATTTAAATTGGCCTGGACCCAAAATTGCTGGTGACATGCTTTTCATGTATTCAGTTGCATAGCCTTTAGGAATGGCTATTTTGTTTTATATAGGGGACAGTCTTCATCCTTAACCATGGGTGACATTTAATACAATCACAAAACACGGGGGGGGGGGGAATCTTAGCCTATGCGATTGTTCCGTTGACCACAGCCCTAAACTGCAGACTGAAAAATCTAAATAATCCATTCATCCATGCATCTCGCAACTGCTTATCCTAGAAAGGGTTATCAGTCCATTGTAGGATAATCTGCATAATTGTACATTTTAAATGTTACAATCATAATGATTAACTCTGTACAATTCAGTAGTCAGGCAGGTACTGGATGAAACAGCCGTATTGGAAACCAAAGTAATCGAAACCGCCAGACAGTCACTGTGGTTTAATTGTCACATAGTCTGTTATGCTGCCACATAAACTGAGAACAGGTAAGTGGCAGATCTTTCCATCCACACCGACGGAGAGACCTGCCTTAGCTGTCTATACCAATTACATAGAAACAAAAAATGTAAAACAAGTGCTCTTTACAGGGTTTCTTTATTAGCACAATGTTATGTGTGTCAGCGCTCTCCTTGCAAGTGTCACATGCTTTGCATTGGTGTGCAGCTCAGAGCAAAAGCTATTTTTATAACCAGTGGTTGAGCTCAAGTAACCTCTGTCGATCCTGGATATTATGTTTTGCGAGCATCTCACACGTGACTTGACATGTCATGTGCTGCCGTAGGCAGATGGGCGTTTCCCCTGAACAAACAGCTGGGAATGTAGGTGTAATATGTGTGCCATTTCACATATCTCACTGTCTGCCATTTGATGGAGCCCAAACTGCCAGAGAGAGCTTTGGGCTGTTGAGTTACGGCCAATCAACAGTTTCCTTCATGTAAATGCCGCGTCTGCCAGGCTGTGCCTAAATTGTGAGAGATAGAGTGACCGGTATTTTACAGATCAAATGCCTTATGCCACGGCAGCTCATTCCTGCTCCTATAGACATACCACCCTGCAGAGATTAGCTTTAACATAGGCACTAATACTGAAATGCTACAGAATGGCCTGATTATCTATATCAGGCTAAATTCAGGCCGTGCCTAAGCTCTGCCAAGTGATAGAGGAGCAGGGATGAGCAACCCTGTCCTATGTGCATATTTAAGTTTGCTGTGTGCTCTGAGCACACATTACTGAGTGTGTTCGGTTCAGATCCCAAAGGCTAAAAGTGGGTGGAGTGTGGCTCAGCAAGTTTGGATGCTGCGCCTCTGAGTGGAAGGTTGCCAGGTCAAATCCCTGCGCAAGCTGGGTAATTTAACTGCTGACACTCTGAACAAGACTCATAACCAGCAATTGCATCGGGGGCTGTCTGACCCTGAATTCTGATTTGTACTTAGCTATGGATATCAACATCTGCTAAATAAGTAAAATCTAAAATACCCTTAAGCAATGTGTTACAGTATAAGCTTGTATACGGTAAACTGTGAGCTATAGAATTTTGCTTGGGGAAAAAAACCCAGTTAATCAATTAAAGTATATGAATTAAAATGATTGTGAAGTCGTTAAAAACGTGGAGGTATTTGAGAAAGTTGCCATCATGGGCGCTGCTGACTACTTCACGTTTGCCGGCAAATGTAGCAGCATTGATTTAACACAGAGAGCATTTGTCTGAAAACTGAAAATTGCAATTTGGCTGTGCATTCATCTGCTTTCCACCGGCATGCTCATCATACTCCTAGCTGGGAGACACACTGCTTTGACACCTGTGGCACTCATCACATCAAAAAAAAAGAGAAAAGTTTAGTGAGGAAATGGTTCACGCTGAAATATGGTATAAGTTAGCCGACAGCTGTTGAGGTGCTCTGCTTGCATTCAGCTATGTGAACTCGAACAGTAAGCCAACAACTGTTGCGGTGCTTCATTTGTACACATTAATAACATCTTGCGGTGTCACCGCTTCAGCCAGATTCTCCTGAAAAATGGTGGACATTTGTAAAATTCCATCTTTGAGAGGTTACTTGGGGGTTAGCTACAATTTAACAAGAAGTGGGTATTCATGGTCATTTCTGAGCTGGAAGAAACTGCCATATTGATTTCCTGATAAGCTCATATTTTTGGTTGATGGTTATTATGATCTCTTGCTCATATCTGGCTAGTCAAATAGAATGGCTTCTACCTCAGCAAAACCATGTGTTCTTCAAGTGACAACAATTTACCCATTTTAGTTTGAATATATTGTCATCCAGTTAATACTAAAACAAAACTAGGTGCTGTTGGAACAACAACAATGTGTTCCCTGGACAAACCCCAACCCCCCCCCCCCCATCATATCCCTACTTCTCACCCAAACTCCCAACCCCTATAATTTTTAGCTCCCTATAGTCTCTCACCATCTCTCCAAACTTTTTAATCAAAGCCTAACTTTGGGAGACTTGTTTCAGTGTAATCAGTTTCACCAGATCCCTGTCTGCGGCTGTCCTCTCACGTACCACCAGATCCCTGTCTGCGGCTGTCCTCTCACGTACCACTAGATCCCTGTCTGCGGCTGTCCTCTCACGTACCACCAGATCCCTGTCTGTGGCTGTCTTCTCACGTACCACCAGATCCCTGTCTGCGGCTGTCCTCTCACATACCACCAGATCCTTGTCCGCGGCTGTCCTCTCACGTACCACCAGATCCCTGTCTGCGGCTGTCCTCTCACGTACCACCAGATCCGCGTCTGTGGCTGTCCTCTCACGTACCACCAGATCCACATCTGCGGCTGTCTTCTCACATACCACCAGATCCACGTCTATCCTCTCACGTACCACCAGATCCGCGTCTGCGGCTGTCCTCTCACGTACCACCAGATCCGCGTCTGCGGCTGTCCTCTCACGTACCACCAGATCCACGTCTGTCCTCTCACATACCACCAGATCCGCGTCTGCGGCTGTCCTCTCATGTACCACCAGATCCGCGTCTGTCCTCTCACGTACCAACAGATCCACATCTGCGACTGTCCTCTCATGTACCACCAGATCCTCGTCTGCGACTGTCCTCTCACGTACCACCAGATTCGCCTCTGCGGCTAGCCAAGCTTAGGCAGATGTTCGCCTTCCATGACAGGGTCCTGAGTCCTTAAATAGACTTCAGCTGGTACAAAATGCAACAGCCACAGCTCTTACTAAAACTAAAAGATATGATCATATAAGTTTGACGCTCCCTTCATTGGCTTCCAGTTAAATTTCATATTGATTACAAAATGCTGCTAAAGCACTGAATGTCTTGCACCAGAATATCGCAGAGATCTACTGGTCTCATACAACCTTCATTACCTGCTTCAGTTTCAAGGAGCAGGATATCTATCAGAACCTAGAGTGGAAAGAACTATGGCAGGCTGCAGAACGTTCTCTAACAGAGCTCCACAGCTGTGGAATAGTCTCCCAGAGGATGTGCAAGATTTAGGCTCACTCTCTGTATACAAGTCTAGAGTAAAGACACACTTGTTTAGTCTACCTTATACGGTCTTTAGTTCTTGCTCTAGCTAGCTACTCATCCCCAGTCAGGCCTATTGGGTGAGGTGTAGAGCTGGGTGGTCATCGGTGCCATTGGTTTTGAATGAGCTGAACTGTCAGTGCTATCAGTCTAGCTTCACTCTCCCTCGTGGAATTGAAGTGCTGACGTTCAGGGACTCCCCGTGCCTGCGTTTCCACTTGCCTCTCCCCCCTACTTATGCTGCCCTAACCATATATGTTATAGCTTACATATTGCACTCACCTAACTGTATGCACTGCCTCTAGCCTTCCCTACTAGGGCTAATGCACTTTTTAATTCCTTCCATCCCTCCTCGGGGTGTGCTGCCAGTAGACCCAAAAATCAAGATCCCCTGCTGCCTTTGACGGCCTGACTTCCTGAGGCGTTCTTCCTGGCAGGCCTCTTCCCTGTGGCATCTCGCCCGCATGGAGGACCACTGCTCATCCTGCTATCAGGAGCAGCACCATCATCTGCCTGCCCTGACATCTGCACCTGTATCTCCACAGGACCTTCCTCATATACTCCCACCCTTTAACAGTTTGGAGCATATAAATCAGGACTTTGTTAATTTGACTTCCTCCCAAGTTTGACTTCCTCCCAAAAACTTCCTTGCCACTGTCTCCTCTGGTTTGCTCACTGGCAGCATTGGGCTGGAACAATGTAAAGTGCTCTGAGACAGGATAATATTGCAAAAAATGCGCTATACAAATAAAATTGAATTGAAAATAAATGAAATGTCTTCTGTGACCACCCAGTGTTGCTTTCTTGAAATTTGAAAAGTTACAGATCTTCACCTGGACAATTTGTCTGCAAAGTCTGAAAAAGATATGCCTAATTCTTTCTGAGTTATCGCGCTAAGTGTAAAATGTCTGAAACTGTGCTTTTCTTTGCTATTATTATGCAGTGCTGCTTTAATTCCGTTGTGATTTCTTGCAAAATTTTATGAATTCCAGATTTTTACCCATAAAAAAACTTAAAACGAAAAAAGATCCGTCAAGTAATCACAATAACGGGATCAAGCGTCTCACGTTGTCCTTGTCTTTGATATCACTATGCACTGTCTGTTAGTTCATTTCCAGATGTTTACCCATAGGATGTGTCTGCAACATTTGTAAAAGATCCTACAAATACTGAGTTATCACACTGAGAATATCAAGTGGCTGAGACTGCCCTTCACTTTTCTAGCATTAAGCAGAGATCCTTCAATTATGGTGTCATCTGTCTCAAAATTTGATCATATCTTTGCCCGTACAATGTGTCAGCAAAGGTCGCCTAATGTCAAAAGTCATCTGCAGACATCCTTCCCTCCATATCACAATAGGATCACTTTGGAAAACATCAAGCTGCAAAACGTCATTTTTGAACAGGCCACATAAATCCTCACTATACAGGCCCAAGAACTAGGCTGTGTGATATTTTACCTAAACGATAATAAAAAAAAAACACTGAGGATACAGCTGATCCACTAAGAAACAGTACCTTTCTCCGATGTATTTTTTAAAGGATTTGGTACCACTTAGCAGTCACTTCCATATGTCACTTTCAATTTGTGCCGATCTGTCTGAAAACCTCAGGATACGTTGCATTATGCTGTCACAGAAATGTGAACGCAATTGTGTAAGCAGTCTGCACGCTAGGGGGCAAGAGGAAAGACTCAATTACTAGGATGAGAAAAATTAGCAGGGGACTCATTCCAGAGTTTTCTATGGACCAGGGAAAAGTTGAGCCAAAGCTGCCATACCCATAAAGGGCAGACATTATGTGCCGTGTAAATCAACATAAATATGCTACAAAAACATGAACTGGAGAAAATAAGAACCGTTTTTAACAACATTGTAACAAACATAAAGCACCAGGGGTGTTATAACTTCAAGTGGTACATCTCATGATGTAATGATATAACATTACTGGAACATATTCAGCTGGTTACTAATGCCGCAAAACTAAAGTGAATTCACAGAATATTCCAGATGGTAAGATGCTGCTTCATTAACAGCTATTTATCTAGAAGCATTTTTCCCATCATCATCATCAGCTGGGTGCATAAAATAGAAGTGAATTAGCTAGCCACACTCAGCAATTATTACTGAGGCTTTTACCTTCATTTGACAATTGATGCAGCTATTTAAAACAACTTTTTAAAAGTGTATCTTTCTATTGCTTTTGATAGCACTTTAACTTCTTTGTCACTTACATTTTACTGGTGAAAAACAAAGGAGTAATAAAGGAACAGATGCAGGGTGATTTAATGTGCTCACCCTTCAGCTTGGCTCAGACCGGCACGCACCTTTAGCATATGCTAATAAGCAAAACCAGAGATCGAGAAGCCAAAGATGAGAAGGATGAGCTGTATAATGTTTGCAATATGTGTGAAACATCCCGTTAACGTTAATGTGCTCAAGGCCTAGCTCCTCAGAACTGGCAATCTATAAATTTGTTTCATATTTAAATTCATTTTCTAATTATATCCTAGATTCTCAATGTAGTTTTATTGTGCACAACACAGTTCCCTGCCAAAGGTAGCTAATGTGTACATATGCAACAGCGACCCCCTCTTTACACACGGTAAATCAGCTAGCTTTGTATGAAGAAGGCTAAGCACCAAATGGATAATAGTGTGATTTATGGGAAATGTTATAAAGCCATGTATTGCTGGGGGCTGGGGAAATCCATCCGATCCCATTCCCGTTCTTGACAGAACTGAGCCAATATGTTCTGATACGCAGATCCCAATCAGAGGAGCCTCTGCCAGATTTCCACCATTTATGTTTATAGATAAATGGATAACATGGTATTTGGTAAAAACATGCTAAAAACTCAGGAGGCCCAGATTCTTAGGTGCTGTGAATGACCACTTTTAAACCTTGTTCAATGACTTTGGGATTATACCTGTGAGAAATTGCTACAGGTTTTCCCTGCAAAATGAAAGCATTTGTAGGCAGTCGGAGGAGGTACCGTCATCCTTGTTCCCTAGGCTGATTCTCCTCATTGCTACCTAATTAGGTTAATGCCACTCTGGTCAAGAACTACCTGGAATCTGAGGCTGCTCCTTAAATCTCCTTTCTCTTTTTCACAAGGCTCTGGGCATGATGTAAAAACAAGGTTCCTGTAGGGTTAGAAGCAAGGAATATGTTTTAGCCGCACTTTGCTGTTAATTACACAAGAATGTAGTTTAAAAATGTTCATTTACAGTTATGTCTTTAGTTTTCTTAACTGCGAACAGAAAGCAGTGATAATCAGGACATGATGTTTCTAAATGGATCTTCTTTAGCAACCCAACTCAAAGCATGCTAGAACAAAAATAAAAAAAATTAAAAAGAATATCACAGGAAAACTTGGCTGGCTCCAGCGAGCAGAAACATGTGAAGCGGAATTCTCAGAATGGGCCTTCCCTTTTAAGGACGGAAAGGCAGTGGGGAATAGAAGGGACAGCCAGAGACAGAGGGCACACGCACCATGTTCTATGGGCATTTAGGTGGAACATAAAAGGTTCTCTTTTCTACAGGTCCTGAAGAAACACCGCCACCAATAGACAAACACCTAGAACAAGTTCAAGAGGAATGGGTCCAGTATATAATTATGATCACTTTCCTACAATGAATTAATTCCTTTTGATCTGTCATAAGCTAAACATTTTGAAGAACTCGAGCTTTATGCTCAGTTTATCTATATAACAATAACTGACTGATCGCATGCCACAGTATAATAAAAAGGAGAAAGGCACATTCACAACAACAACAAAAAAACATTTCAGCAAAAATTGAAGCCCAGTCAAATGGCAAAAGTAATCTGCCTGCTTAACAGCTTTGTTTCTGGGTCACTACAGGGCTATAGGCGCTGTTGTATTTAATTGCATTAAGAAGTACAAATACGTTATATTTCTTTCACATCCGCTATTTCTTGTTAGGCTGCTTGCATTCATGACAGCCATTCTGTCTATCAGTCTTTTTTCAAATTCCTTATGCTTGATTTAAGTTGCATGCAAACACATATTAATCAGTTCAGTATAACTGAAGCGTTTTACAGCCAAGCTGCTACCACTGGTCTGTTAGCATCATTTATAGTCTTCCGGAGTTTGATTGGTTCATACCCATTTTCTTTCATGCCTTAGGACTTGACTAATCAGAACCGGTTGGTTCTCTTTTCTACACACATGGAGCACATGGATAGATGATCATCACGCGAAATCCACGAGGCTCGGTATACGATAGTCAACGTGGTAGCAGAGGGAAATGACATATTTCATAAAATGATGGATAGTTCTAAACACAAACCAGTAATCTGTAGCGCACTAGTAAATTAGTGGATGGCTATTTATGATTTGCTCTTATCTTTAAAGTACAGACATTGTCAGCCATGATGTATATTGAGGAATTTACACAGCTTTAAAGTGGGTAATAAAAGTAACGCGAGCAGAGAAGCTACTGCATCTGCTCACCAAATACTCACTTTGCACGGGTAGATCAAACGCTGGCCGACACCGAAGAGCGTTTATAGCCATTTGATGGTTAATGTCAGGATTTGCAACCATAAACTACTGCTGCTGTTATTACAAGGCATGGAGGTCTATGGATCAGATGTAACACTTAGATAATCATAGACAGAATTATACTCACTTGTTAAACTGTTTAGACTCCATCAAAAGTTTAAGAATTTTAAGCCCCAGGGAGAATTAATGAGAGGAAATAGCGCTATCATATTTATATATGAGAAAACCTGACGCCTTTAAGACCGAGCTATTTAACAAAGTGGGATGCACTTCAAAGGAGACATACACCCAAACTTTGAATGAATTATCAGACACATTGTTACTCTTTTAATTATAGCCCTCAGGATTATCTTATTTTAATTACTTTTCAGTTTTAATGCATTTCCCCTTAAATACCAAATGACTGGGCACTGATTGTTAGCAATCTGGCATTGATTGGGGTCCTGCCCAGCCTTGTGCCCTACGGTGCCTGGGACAGGCCCCAGGCCCTCCCTCCGCGATCCTGACCACAAGTGGTTAGACGGATGGTTGGATATCGATTAACCTGATTGGCAGCTGCAGATATAGCCTTATGCTGTACAGTAGTAAGATACAGAAATGAGCACAGCAAAGGTGACCCCACATTTTCATTGTAGTATGTGGTCACTACAAGACACATCACCTACAGCTTCACCTTCGCTAAAGCCATTTTATGTACACATGGAATAGGAGTAACAATCACTGGAGCAAAGTGTTTACAGAAATAACAACCTCCTATCAGATTACAGGGCTTTTGTTTATCTGAAATATATACGGCTCTTTCATAAACTACAGATATTAGCATTGTTAAGGTGCGTTTCTTATTTCCTGCTACATCATAGGGTTTACAAATAAAGGTTAATTCAACATGAAACTTGTTTTACAATGTCTACTTGGTAGTGTTACCATTACATTTGTATATTTCTGCTTTTTATGCTGACATAAGAGTTTTCGTTCTGAGGATAACCTGTTGAACGATAAATATGTGTACTCTCTCATTGATCTTTTGTTTGAAGATTTTTCTGATGACAGGAAACCCTGCTTACAGATTATTTTCATTTTTGATACTCCAAGAACCATTAAAATAAGTAATTCAGTGCACTTATAATAGCATAGATTTTTTCTTTAGACTTTTGTAATGTATCTATCTAATGTATCCATACCTATTGGGGATGTATATGGAATGATTCATTATCTTTAGGCTTGTAATGCATATATTTATATAAAAAAAGCAAGTCAGAGTAATGTATTATGTAGCACATGTTTTAAAGGATTTTAACCATGGTATACTCTTTTTATTTCTTAGTAAAAGTGCATTGTTGTAAAATCAAGAGTACAGGGTGGTCTGTTACTGTTGAACTGGTGTGTTAGTTGAAAAATCTGGCTATAAACGAGGCTTAATTTTTAGCGTACTGGCACCTTTTATTTTCCAAACGCTCTGCCTACATTCAAGCTTCCTGTATAAGTGGCAGCTCTTCTCACGCTGTAAATCTACAGTGAAAACAGTAACATGTTTCAACAATGTACTCCTCTCTCCCAAATTAGAAAATTTATCAGTGTTCGTTGTCAAATCATTGACAGCCCCTTAACGCCTTAATCAATTACGTTAAAACAACCAATCATTAATTTTAATTGATGTTCATAGTAATTTTTACTATTAATAAGAATACTTTAGCTTCATTTTAACGAACAAAGCAATTAAACAATTAACAAACCTGGGTTTTATACTTTACCATACATTGTACTATTTCCTAATTAGGGAATGCTAATTCTCATTTCTTCATCATTACAGAAGATGTGAGCATAAGCAGCTGGATATTGTTAGCAGAAGAAAAATGTTCATGAACCTCAAAGCGACTTCTGGCCCCTAAGCTGCAAAATTCCATAGCATGGCTCCAGTGCCCTACTCACCTCCTTGCAAAGGACTCATCAGTCACTTGTACACATTACTCTCAATGCACCTTAAATATCACTGAGCCAAATTTCTCAATATTATTCCAAATTCAACACTATGTAACTGCCTCGGGATGAGAAGAGTAGCATTTATCTCAAGGAAATTGCAGAAAATATATAGATAATAATTTAAAAACACATAGTGTTAATTCAAAAAGAGGATTAACTGCATTTGATTGAATTAAGCTGTTTTCTTTGTTGAAAACTCCAGTGTGGATCGAAACCAGCCGTAGGACTATGGAAAAGTGAATGAACATTATAAGTGTTTTTACTGAAGTTCATAAAGTCAGACAAATTGAAGCTTGTGTAGGACTAGCCATCTGAGTTCTAGCCATGTGTGTAACAATATACTGAAGTAACTCTATTATCACCTCTTTTACAAGTCCATTAAGAAGGTGCCCCTAAAGTAAAAGAGGAAATGCTGGTAAAGTCAGGAAAAGCATGTACGCTGTCACATTCATGTCTGGTGACAAATGCATCTATTTTTAGGAATTAGAATTTAGTAAAATACTTATACTGCTTAACATTCAGATAGGGGACATTACACATTGTGTTTATAACATCGGTAGAAATTATTGAGTGATAGACTTTATATTAAAGACCAGGGCCATTGTTCATCTAATATCCTAATGCCTCCACAAAGACATCATTGGACGTGTTTTCCGGCCCACATCAAGTTTAATGTAGATCCAAATGCCACATAGCATTGTTTTAATATAAATAATTTATCACAGGTCTACTCCTTTTCCTGCAGAAAAACCACATCCCATTTCAAGGTTGTCTACCGATGGAGTAATGTTTTAAACCGTCGTTATAGGACTGCTGTTTAGTTAGCTTTTGAAGGCTCCCAAAAAGATATTTTGACTAAACCAGTGGTCCTAAAACACAGATAATTCCCAAAAAGTGTGCGTAAGGCAGAGTGATTGAAATGCTGAATGCAGAAATATTTCATATAATGTAACCATATACAACACAGCGCTGAAGTTTAAAGCTTTTTTAGGATGCTGACCTCAGAATGCTGAAGGAACATTCCAATCTCTACATCCGATTTAATCACTTGTGTATATTATTCTGGCATTAGAAAACTGTCTGGTCTTGTACAGTGTTGCATGGTTGCTTGCAAAGATACCCATCTGAGCAGCAACCAACTGCAATAGCTTTTACTGTAATAGTTTTCATTATTATACAACAATATTTCATCTCAGTGTACAGCCCCTGCAAACTGACACAACAATAAATAACCTCTGACCTACTAAGCATAATTTCTGCTATTTTTCATTGTCATTCATTCATTCATTCAGTCATTCATTCGTTCGTTCATCCGTTAATTGTAAGGGCTTGAACCGTCCGCATTGTGATACTAAAATAACAATTTATCGGTTGCACACTTTTTAAAATTGCATTGTTTTGGTTGGGCCAGTTAGTGGCATAGGTAGGGTGATTAAGTCTAGAGACAGATATGTAACGGCTGAGGGCCTGCGAATGCTGTTTGGGGGCCCTATTGTCTGCAAAGTCATTTTTGATACATAAATCCATGATCGATTTTCTTGGAAGTCATAGAAAAAGTAAGGCCATTCAATACCATACAAAATGGAACTCTAAGCTTTTGTAATGAATTCCCCAGAGTAGCATAGACCATGTAATGACAAAACATTAATGTAACATTATTATGAAAAGCACATTATTCATTGCCCATAAAACTTGTCATGGGGATAGGATTAATTGTCGTCTCTGAATATCCTTATCTGTATTACGTGTCATACCAAGACTACACTGTCATTAAGTGGCAGATAATTAGCATTACAAGTATGTTTAAGTGACAACACGGCCATTAAAGACTTACCACTGAGGATTTAACCTGAAAATCAGAGTAAGCCCAGACTAAGAGAGGATTTGAATCTGTAGCTAAATGGAAATAAATTTAGGAAGGGTCATGTCCTATAGTGAGTGCTGAAGACAGCCTACTTTTATGTCAAAATGATATGAACATTATTTCTAATGAATTGCACACAGAACTGTCTTATGTTACAGCTAACACTGCACCATGAAATCTTTGTGAACCTTCTTGAATCTGTTGTTAAGGCGCAAGCTTATTGGAACAACAGTTGTTTTTTTTTTTTGAGGGGGGGGGTGGGTGGATTGAGATGTGGAGCGTATCAAAGGCAGAATCAGGAACAAGAGCAACCTCATGTCTTCAGACTGTAGGAGGAAACTTGGAGGAAACTGAACGAAGGGAGAACATGTGAACTCCGTAAACCCAGAGCAGAGCCAAGTGGGTGGATCTCCTTCGTGCTACTTAAATTTAGCAGTTAATTACATCACGGTTATCAATTTAAATCTAAAGTACCAATTAAAACATCAAAACTGTCTTCATGAATCAAACATAAAACATAAAAAAAAACACATCAATCTACGGAGCCCGCCATTTTGCCTACAGTGGAATGTCACACTATTGTTCAGTGATGACAGACGATATGTAAGGGAAACCAATATTTATTTAAGAATTACAAATCCATGCCTCTTTTGTCTCAGTAACATTTACGTAATTTTATTGTTGAAAGCAATCATCATTAGTGTACCTGAAATAATGGATCATATATTTTCAATTTCAAGGAAAGTATGAGTGTAAAAATCTGAGAAAACATATTTCTCAACAGACCGTTAAAAACCCTAGGGCCCATTTTTTATTACCCATTAGAGTATTAATTGTGTAGAGGATTCTCTATATTTTTGCCAAAAACAACACCATTACCCAATTGTTTACATAAATTGCAATGTAAGCTAAGCTACTATCCTTAATGGTACATGTGAAAAGCTCCTATTGAAACTTCAAACACAGACTTGAACATGTTGTTAATAAATAATAGTATTTAGTGATAACTTTAAATACCCCCATGACCAGGATAAGCAGTTACTACATGGATGGATGGAACTACTAGCCTGGTACATGATCCCTAGATATTGATCTTTTTTAGTGCCACATAAAAATAAAAATAAAACTAGGTGAAACATGCGATAATTAGCCAACCGATCTCAGTGGAGTTGGGAATGTATCTTACATACAAGAGCCTGCTGGACAAATTGCCAGATACTCATGGTCTCAAGAATACAAGCCAAACCAGGCATACAATTGCCGAGGGAGGTGCATTCGCAACAATGACTTTGCAATAAATTAAATTGCTAGCCATCCACTATGACAGAGCATGCTTAAGTCACACGACCAGTTAATCAGGTCTCAGCAGAAGTCAGTGGACGCCTTGCTACTACGTATGGACAGAATGTAGCGCCCATTCACATTCTGTACATTTCTCCTACACTTTTAGAGAAATGTTTGTGTGCTGTATTTAACCTTTACTTGTATTCAAATTCATCACTGACATGAATGAAAGATAACAATCAATCACTTTAGCCTATAGTTCATATTGCGGTGAGTTTTGAAATGCGCATCTGTTGTTTGGGTATCCATCTTCCAACAGCCTATCCTGATCAGGGTCACTGGGTGGCCCTGGAGCCTTTCCCGGGCAAACGGGGCACAAGGCTGGGGTCTACCCGGGACAGCATGCCAGTCCATGGCAGGACACATGCACAAGCAGACTCAGCTGGAAATTTAGGAATACCAATTAGCCAAACTGCATGCCTTTGGACTGCCAGAGGAAGACTCTCTGCCATGAGAACATGCAAATTGCACACACACAGAGCTGAACCCACCACACTAGACGCGGGAGGCAATAGTAGGAACCACTGTACAATCCATCTTTTTTGTTTACTCTCTTTACTTGTACTTTAAATTTCGCTGGTTGATAAAATATAGTGACCCTCTTTTTTGAAGCACTATCCTGGTTGCATTTGTCAACTTGTTTTTCTGGGCTTCGCAAACTGGCAAAAGCCCAAGGAATTTAATATTTAGTGTCAAGGGCTAGATGCCAAGCTTAGGGAGGACAAAATCAGGCGCCACAAGAACTGCTGTAGTTAGGCGTGCTCCACGGGAAACCCTGAACAAAATAACAACTGTCCAATATTTACTAGAGGATAAGCCGGAAAAAATAACGCGGGGGTCTTTATTTCAGACATTATGGGAGAGAACAGCAAATCTTCAGGATGTAGTGAAATCTGAAATCTGTCGCGAAATCCTAGGCAGTCCTCCTCGTGTTTTTTTTTTTTTTTTTTGTTAAATACAGTACATATATAGTTCACTGACTTTTTGCAATACCGAAAGGAAACAAAGTTCTTCCTTCCAGGGAAAGATCAACTTAAATTTCAGCACTGATTCCGAATAATGTTGATTTTCCACCTGGATGGCTATGAATAGTGTATTACACTGAAATCCGGCACCTTTATGTCCCGTATTTCCCTGAGCACCAGCTTCAGTAAGATGGCTTGAAAGTCACTACCCGACTACCGCGTTTGATTTATCGTTCTTTTTTTTTTTGGATCCTTCTCTTTCTCCTTGGCCACGTCACGTGTATCGCCGGCGAACTGCGTTTATTTAAAAACCGTCCGCTTTTTAAATTCGGCAATTCGTAAAGCCGATTTCTTAAAACCCGACAGTAACGCAGTAATCGAAAGGATTTACTCACAGCCAATGTCATTTGGTTAAATGTGCGTGTCGCGCACCGGTCAAATTAGGTTCGGCTTTCCTTAGCAGTGGGTTGATATATCATCACGCTGATTAATCGGGAATAACGCTGATTTGGGATTATGGAGATCCCAGTCGGGTTAGGAGGAGTTTGTGACACCCCACGCACTGTTTTCCGCGGACCTTACCCAAGCGTTTTACATAACTTACGAGCTGCGCTTCAGAGTAACAGCGCTGACCCGGAGGACTTTGACTTAAATCCCAGGTACAGTTTCTCGCCGGATAAAAAGCCCTGCGAGATCGGACAAACTAATATGCATTCAGCCCGCAAGGGACACGGATTACATTATGGGACCTCCCGTGATTCTCACGGCGCAGTGACGGAAGAAGACAGGAGTTCTTTCTTTTCTACGGTACCGGACGCCGAAGGCAAATCGGGCCATTTTTCCCTGATCCGACTGGATCGTAAAAAGGAGATTTCTAAGCTTGAGATGGACGGTGTGGAGACCGTACGCGGTCCCTTCGCCCTCGGTTTGCATAAGGGATCCTCTCTGCCTAAAGCGCCCTGTCATAAAGACATTAAATCGCCCGGTGACACATGCATGGGGAGTATCGGAACCGAGTCCGCCTGCACCACCATCTCGGAGACGGCCAGGGAGTTGTGCAACGCAGTCTCCGTGTCTCTGGGTTTTAACGTGGACCGAAACGAGGGCGATCGGGGAGCGGAACATGCGTCCACTTTTCAGCACGACCAACGCCAGGAGCCCTATTTATTTGAAGTGCCTCCCTACCAGCACGCCGAAGACGGGGCAAGTACCCCGCTAAATTATAAATGCTTCATCACTCACCAAGAAACAACGTTAAGCGACGGCGATAAGCATGGCGAAATGTTTAAGGCGAGCGATTTAAGCGAGTTCCACTGCGAAGCGATGCCTTTGCAAAACGTGAGGGGAAGCCGCTCCAGATGGGAAGAGCAACCCGGGATGCTTTCCGAGATCAAAATCTCAACTTGCAGAAACACGGATACTTTCTTTCTCAATTGCTCTAATATGCACAGGGCATGCCTCGACGCCCAGGTGCAGCCAACAAACACGGCAAACTATCATCAGAATGATGCTCTGCTGGTTGTACCCAACAGCCGCGCATCCATCGTCGCGCACGCATCTCCGAGTCTCGCGAACGAACTTGACCAGAACCTGGGCAGCAGTCGCGCCGAGCATCTGTCCCATAACATCAAGATGACAGCAAAGCAAATAAATAAGACATCTCCGGGGCATTGGGATCTCCAAAGCACTAGTAACGAGATCTACGACGCCCCGAAGGGCCAGGCTAGACCCGCCGCGTACCAGTACGGTACCAGAGCCTGCAATTCATTCGTTTGCAATCCGTACGAGCACTGGAAAGGGGATGCTGCGCGGAAAAGGTCCGCTTATGAGCCCTGGTACCCCAGCGGGATGTTCGGCTGGACTCCCTACTCCGGCTCCCACTGCTTGAAAAACGACAGGCTAGACGGACCATATCCAGACTTCAGGTAATCACGCATTAATCTCCTTTTGAATTATCTAATACACACATGAATGAATGTAAACTTTTGCTGAAGTAGCCTACCTATATTGCACGAACATACAAAGTAAAACGAAAAACCACAGTGGAAAAAGCGGAATACAAAATACACAACCAGTCTAATTTAGTGTCCCGCATCTTTAAATTAATTTGCGCTTTTAAATTGTTAAATGAAAGTATACAGTTTTTTTTCCAATGAATTAAACTTTATTCAGAGTTGCGTTTATTTTATGTCTATAATGTAGGTGTCTCACGGATTTCATTTTGTTGAATTTTTCAATCGGTACATAAAACGAAGCGGCGCCGCAGCTTGTGCGCGATTAAAATTCAGAAGTTGTCGATATGTGGTTTGAATTATGCTCTTAAATTTATAACTCGGAATGAGTATTAATTGAGACATGTATGAATAGCAAAACAAAAACATCGCCCTGTATTTAGTTCTGTCGTTATTTGTCATGTTAGCGATAATTCAAACTCAATCCGCTTGTTTTAATTCGTCTGTATATGTATTTCTGTATCTTGATAAATGTATGCATTTTGTATAAGTGGAGGGTTAGGAAAGTAACTAATTTAGACTGCGGTTTTATTTATTCATGTTTTTTATGCAGATTTATTTAAATACCAGAGTTTAAAAAGTAACATTTTTTAAAGTATTACATAGTATGACATATTTTGGCTACTTTAAAATAATATAGGCTTATACATGCCATAGATAATTATTAATTTACTTATTTGTTATGGCGTTACGAATGGTGGGTAGTAACAGACCTTTAATAACAGATCTTCAAATTTAGTGATTAAAAAATGCATACATTTCCCTTATAACATCCTGTGATTGCTATGTAGAGCAATCTCTTTACTACAAAATTGCAATGCACTTTTTTTTCATTCAGAAACTGCTTTTAAAAGTTTCTTTACAATACCGTGATCTGTGAAGGTGAAAGTTAGTACGCACTGGATACGCTTACATTTACATTTTATCAGATTGTTTAAAAATAAATAATAATCGTTCAAAAATATATTTATCCTTGCACGTGGACACCTAGTATTTGCATCTTGCACATTTAATATGTCTTATATTAATAATCTTATATCACTTTAATAAATATTCACGTGAATAGGTCGATCTGAATCAACAAGAATGAATCAGAAGATAAAACACCTATTTCGGGTAGTCCCAAAGTTGAGAATATTAAAGCTTTGTTATTGTGTGCTATTAAAATTGTGGCGATCAGAGATTAAAATAGATAAGTAAATATCGGCCTTACTAATACTGTTTGTCAGAGTGTGTGTAGATTAGATAAGAAGGCCTGTGTAAGATCTTAAGCATGCAGTTCCTGAGCAATATATTCATTTAGGCAGAAATTAAAATGTATTTATAATCAAATAATTATTTTAAATACTAACGGTTCTTATATGATTTGAGTCTGCTTTTTGCAACCAACAATATAGAAACCCTACCAGGTTTTTTTTTTTTTTGCCTTTCCATCTGAGGTCAGGTACCTCCTAAATAAATTTTCCAAAGTTTGCTGGCTTATTTACAGACTTAGTTGGAATAAACCCAGAGAGTGTTCTAGTAATATAATTTCATCTGCTTCATGTTTTAGTTGGAATTGTTCTGTCACGAGCCTGTGAATTCCCAGTTCCTTGTGATTTAATGGGCTGTAACATTGATTTTTAAAAAAAAAATAAAATTCAATGATGAAGGATTCCTTCATTATTTCCTCGCCGTTGAATCTTGGTATTGACACTGATCTTAAGAATCACATTTGAATCGACTGCTTCGAGTACAGAGCATGAAACTGATTTGGCGCCATTACTTGTCTATTGATTGCTTCTTGAGTGTCATATGATTGAAAGAGCTAACTGATGATTGATCGCAGTCCTGAACTTCTTTAATATCTCATTAGCCCGACCCGTTTAACTGGCTTAAGGAGTGCCATATGTATTGCATCTATTCTTTAAAATCCAGGTGAGGTTAGACACTTTTCTCTGGACTTAAGATACAAAATACCTGATGGTATTAACTTGCTTTCTATGCCCACCATTATGTCCAGAGAATGGTCACCTTGTAATCTGTGTTGTAATTGGTATCCAGTTATTAAAAATCACCTGTGCTTGTGATTAAATCTCTTTTTACATCCACTGCTCATTTAAGCAGCACCATAAAAATGCTTGTTTAAAATATATTTTGCAGTTGCAGTTACACAAAAAGTTTCAGAAGTGACCTGAACTGAGCCTACTTAAATAAAATTTTTGCTTAAGTCTGTTCCCCGGCCCATACCCAGACACGGCCTGTAGTGCTACAGTTATATGTATTATAAGAAGGTCTGTTGGGATGTGATGTTTTCCGATGTTAATCTAGATTAAAACTTAAGTTAATAATTTTCAGTTTCATTTAAAGTCTACCAAATGGATTTGAGTCTGATGCGATATCCAGACAATGGAAATGTATCTTTTTCTCAGTACAATGCACGTTATTTGTAATATTGGTAATATTAATATCAGTTTTGCGGTACTCGCCATTGGTCATATGTAAGGTCCGTGCTCTTTATGTGTTTGCGTTATTTTATGCAGTCGTGTGTTTCACTTCCAGGCTGATTAATTCATGTTCTGACACCAAGCTTCAGGTCTGATTTATTTGCTTGTGTGAATTTTACTACTCTAATCACGGCTCATATGAGCAGCGGCTGTACGGAGGGTCAATCCGCACGGTTCTTCGTTACATTTAGTGGTAAGAGAAACAGGTATTACATTCATTTGCTCTTACACCCGATTGCTGAAAATGTGACAGAGCCAGTTTTGTTGTTTTTGGGCATGTGATCATTAATGGTCACGGAATAGGCTGACACAAATGTATGTAAACACCCAAATGACACACCGACAAGTAACCACAGCAGAAATGATGACCTGCCTACATTCACTTTCAATGGGAAGATTATTTATTCAGTAACTTGAGACAGACATATGATCTTTCATTTTTGACATTGTCAGATTGGAAGAATATGTACAGCAGTAATATGCCTAAGCATTACATACTGTACTGTAGCATTTGGCCACAGATTAAAATTTTAACTAAAGAGATTCAGTGTTTAATTACATTATTAATTTCTTAAATTTCGTGCAAATATGCATCTCTGAGTCACTGTAAACTACTACAGAAAATGTTTGTATTTGTTGTTATATGTAGTTTTGCTAATTCGGTCATGTGCCTGAGTTTCAGTTTGTGTTTTGAATAGTGTTACTGCTGCTTCCGAATAGTTTTAAAACTAATTTTCTGACGAAAATTTAGAACTGCATGATGTTTAATTTTCTAATAGTTATTTTTCATAACTTTAGTTAAAATACAGATGCAGGCATCTATTACATACAGTGGATATATTAAGATTTTCTGTCTTGAAAAGCATAATTTTTTGAAAACATCCATATTATTTTTACAGTCTGTATAGCTATTAGGCATAGTATTTTACAGTCAACAATTTTTACACGCGTATGTAACTATTGACCAACGACAGGTTTAATATTCTTTCAGTAATGTTTGTCTTTCACTCGCTTCTGATCATTATATATGTTTTTTTGACGTAGCAATATTTTTTAAAAAGGATATGATTTATTTAGTCTATTTACCAGTTTCACAATCATGGAGGCGCATAACCGTTTTGTTAAAGCATTTAAACAAACTTGGTGGCCATAGAGCTCTACAAAACATATTCAAACATTTGTAATTAGATAGATGACAAATAAAATATTCAGCAGCTCGTGGAAGGAGGAGCAGTATCTTATATCCCCTTCATGCATCACTTAAATATATTTATCTTCTGCGTTTCTGTTACCTGGCCTTCATTTGCCACGCCTGCCTACAAATAATAAAATTTTAATAAATTGTACAATTGTAGTAACTCAGTAAAGTTGTTATTTAGACAAATGAATGCCATTATACCTACAGTATTCTTTCCGGTTTGGGTCAGTACAGTTATGAAAAATATAATGAATTCTTATCAGACTGTAGGCCAGGTTACCGAGTTAGAACACTTCTTCCTTAGTACTATTCACTGCTGTTAGTACTAAACCGCTTCTACAGCATTGGTGACAGTATTTACTGATTTAGTCTCTTTTTCCTTGAAGCTAGTACAAATAAGCAGCATAAAAACCAGCTCTGTGCTATTATTACTCTTGTGATTAGTATTTGGTTTGGTATGTAGTGGCTTAATACTTGCCATAATACTTACATTTTAATTCAGTCAACAATTTTGAAGCATATTGCAGCATGGCGGGAGGTAGGGTCCAATACGAAGTTTCAGATACATAGAAACAGACACTTGCATCATGTAGTTATGTCCCTTTCAGTGCCAACATTTTTTTATCTTTTTAATGTTGGTGTGTGATTAATGCAAGACACTATTGCATATTTATATGGTAATTGGTGGTGGCAGCTTGCAGGTTTGTTTTGATTATTTTTATTATTGCATTTTTCTTATGGATTCGAAGCACACCTTTCCATTTGAGAGTCGTACACATAGCAGCCCTCAGAGAAACGTATGGTTTTAACACATTCTTATATAATAACGCTTTACATTTTAAATACGATGGAAATATCGTGTGTGTTTGCGTGTATGAGCACTGCAATAATCTGGAAGCCCATTTAGGGGGAATTTGGTCTTTTGCCGTACCTGGTAAATTATAATTAATAATTGTTTTGCAAATAAAACATGGTATGTCATAGTTTGGAGTGAGAGAAATATCAAATATCACGTGAGACTGCGCATCTCTAACACTCTACATGTGAGCTGTGAGCCCTGATGTCATATAAAAGTATTAACTACGTTAAGAGAATGAATGAAATGTTATTTGCTAACAGGGTATATCTTTATTACGATAATTATTTATGCTAATGGTATTTATTTCCTAATTCTGTTCTGGTACCTTTTTACAGTATGATTTATCTTGTGAAGTGACATTGAATTGTCTTACAAAATATGTACTTCGTTTTTTTTTTAGCTACTTTTAAAATATTATTTAGTGAACACTGCAGTGGAAGCTTGGGTTGTTTTGGAGAAACAACACTGCATGTTTATACACCCATATTATAATAATTATTATTATTATCAGTAACAACTACAATGACTAATAATAACAACAATACTACTACTACTACTACTACTACTACTACTAATAATAATAATAATAATAATAGGCATTGTACACCAGAACTGGGTTTGCATTTGAAATTAGTTGTTGTTGGTAAAGGTGATTTTTGTGTGTGTGTGTGTGTGTGTGTGTGTGTGTGTGTGTGTGTGTGTGTAACTAAATCTTAATCTACTTCTGAAGCTGTACTGAATAAGTAATGTGAATTACATGAGAAAGTATCACATAAAATATAAACAGATATTTCATAATATGTCAGTTAAAACCAGCACATCTGTACAGCATGATTCCTGCTCTGGATATTAGAGAAGTTTCCCGCCATCATTTTTGATGAATTTTAGCGTCTCTTAAGATGGTGGATTCAGCGACACCCAGCTGTTAATTCCAAGCATAGTACCTTAGTCAACAACATTTCTATTTATGACACACGTGTCTTTCCTCCTCTCCATTATGCATGTTTTCTGTGTGGGTCATTAAAAGTGAGCGAGTGTTTTACAAGGCATCTTAAGCTATACTGCGTCATTAAAACAGACATAGACCGTTTATTAAATACCCTTTACTCTGATGTTATTTTTATGCATTTACCATTTACATTTGATATGTGTCAGCCATGTAATAGTTTTGGTGTTTTTTTTAATTCTCGTTATTTTTTTGTGCTGAATTTGCTAAGTTGCTAAAGTTACATAGCAGCAAGAACACTCTGATAGTTCTACCGACGAGCTTTATTTCCCAGAGTGTTCTTACCAGCTTAACATCCTGTATATTCTATCTATAAACTCTACAAGAGGCAAATTACTCATTTTAGGGAAGGCTGACTCTAAATTGGGGAACAAAGTTATGGCAGTTAGTTAGTTAGAGTTGTGGAATTAAAGAGGTTCATAATGTACCTTGGTAAACTATAGCCTGGGAAGTTATGTTTCAGCTCTCACTCAACAAAGGTACCCCTTGTGTGACACTGTTTGTTGGACTCAGTTTTCCAGATGTTTTTTCTTCCTTTGACGATGACACAGTAAACAGTGTGACTTCCATTTTAAATTTTTTTTTTTTGTTTAACACTTTGGCGTTTTGTTTCTGCAGTGGGGCGCAAGGCGCTTTAACGGTACCGGGTGGGAGAGCCTTCTCAGCTGGCACACGCCATTTTGTGCAGTGTATGCAGATTGTAAGATGACCATCAACTAGAACGGGGTGGGGGGGGGGGGGGT
>JAODLD010000002.1:903519-925678 GCA_026781065.1 Mormyrops boulengeri
CACACACACACACACACACACACACACACACACACACACACACACACACACAAACACACACACACACACACACACACCTTTGGTTGTGGGTGTCAGTTAATGCACCTAGTGGTAAATTTAATGTGTGTCGTGCTCCGCAGCAAGTATGAAATCAATACATCTTAAAAATTTTAATTCCTGGGAGAGGCTGATTTTGGGTTTCGGAGGAAATTGAGTCCTGTCTGGCATCAGATACTGCTGCTTATGCCTACAGTTATCAAATTTACACAATTTGTGTTTGGGGAAAATAGCTACACATGCAGCACGGTCCCAAGCCTATGCTAGGCATTTTTTGAATGATAAATTAACTGTATGTAAACATGAAAGCATTTTGTTAATGCATGTAACACATTCGTTGCTATGTCTGGATGAAAATTCATCTGATTTTTTTTTTTTTGTGAGTACTCTTAATTACAGCAAACTGGCTGGCTAGAATAAAATAATGGTTACCTCTGCCATTAATGCAGAGAAGCACCCTTATGTTCCTGGAAAAAGCTATTAACCATGATTTTATTACTGTCATCCAGTGTTGGCTTTAGAGTTTGTGGTATTTCTTTGTAGTGCTTTTAATGGCTCAACAACTTTGCATCCACAAAATTCCTCAGGGAAGCACTAAAAATGAAAACAAACATTACTGCAAAGTTGGTTGCTAAGATCATTAAAGTATTGACAGTAGTAGTTGCGTTACATACCAAAAATTGTACAATTAAGAATTCTTAATGTAAACAGGGAATACTTTGATCAGATTTTTTTAAATACATTTTTTAAATATATCATTTGTATGAGAAATAATCATTTTACCTAGTAAAACATGTAAAGAAAGGAATATTTCACAAGAGAATAACATAATTGCAGAGTTAGAATTTATAATCTGTGTAGAGTAACTGCAACAGAAAATCGCAAGTGAAAATGTGTTACTCATTTTGTCTGTAAGGTGCTATTTCTCCCGACATGAAGCTTTATAGATTAGGACTATTCCTATGTCTTAGTTACATTTTTTCTCTTGCATTATGGTGGCTCTTCGTACTTTAAATGGATCGAAGCTCGCAAGCTGAAGAAGATTGGGCAGCTGACATCTCCAGATGATCCTCCAAGTCAGGGCCTGGCTGATGCCGTTCCCTACATCTCTCCCAAGTCTACCCTCAACTTCCACTCCGAACAGATGTTTATTAACATCCTTCAGAACATCGAGCCAGCCGTGGTGAACGCCGGACACGATCATGGCCAGCCGGACTCTGCGGCCTCTCTCCTTTCCAGCCTCAATGAACTGGGGGAGAGACAGCTTGTCAAAGTTGTTAAATGGGTCAAGGGGATGCCAGGTAGGATGGCTAATACATTATAGCAGTGTTTCCCAGCCTGGTCCTCGGGGACCTAATGACAATCCACATTTTTGATCCGGGAGCTGGGAGGGAGCAAAAATGTGGCTCGTGGGAGTTTTACTTACCAAGCACCTAGAGGAGGTAGAACCAAGACGTCTGATTGATTGCTCCCACATCCTATAGTTCCTTGGACCCACCTCCTCTCCAATTTGATTGGTTATCTCTCTGAACCAATTATTTTTCATTCCAATCTCAGAACATTTTTGTGTAAGCAAAACTCACATGAGCAGAAATATGGACTGTCTGGCAGGGAGCTGGGAGCGAGCAAAAACATGGACCATCTATGGGTCCCGGAGGACTGGTTTGGGAAACACTGCATTATAGGACACGAAATGTCATAAGTCATAGCATATCGAAATAATGACATAATTTTAAGTGATTTGGGATGACATGAATACGTTGAATTGTGGAAGTATTTCTTTATCAAAAGCACAGACACATCTTGACATTGCACCTGTTTTATCTTGGGGAAAAATGCAGTTTTTTTTAGTCTTGACCAAAATGGAGACAGGATGGAGGCAAGATGAACATGTCAAAAAGAGAGAATAAAACTTGAGCATCATACTAATATCAATTAATGGCCCACACTGGACCCAATTTACTCTCAAGTGGTGCAATCAAGAAAATCATTGTCTATTAGGTTAAAAATACATTAACAACACCTATAAGGTCTGTTTTTCCTCTTTCCTGGGAACATACAGGGGTTCCTCTTTGAACAGTTTTCAGGCTCAGGGTGGTGGTGGACACCTCCAGTTAAGCTACCTACATGAACAGTTGGAGAACTTAATCGGTGTATATCCAAAGACCATTACCAGTATAATGCAGGATTAAAAATATCTGGTAATAGTGATTCATGTGCTTGCAATATCAGTTGCAATTAGGTAACCCTATGGCTGTTCCTCAGTGCAGTTCTTAATCACCAGCTATTCACTGATCTAAAATACTGCCAGTAGCCTCATCTTCTCCGAGATCGACGAGAAGCTTTGAGCTTATTTTTCTTCATAATTCACCATGAGAGCACAATTTTGATGATGCTGCTATTTCATTAGCACTTAGGTAGCTAGCTTTTACCGCTGCGTCAAAGTCAATGTAACTTTATTGTCGACTGAGCTGCGCCGAGATGAAATATCATCCCTCATTGGTCATAGTGCAAAAACAAGTAATAAGTAGAACATAAATATGCAAGACATATAAACAGGAGGCATCTATCTAGACATGGACATAAAAAGCCTTATCAGGTGGGAAGGGTTGTGCAAATAGGCATTGAAACTGAATGAAAAGATGTGTGAAATAGATAAAATTGATTTTAGTTTTAATGTTACAGAAACTGGTCTCCGCTGGTCACTGGTGTCTTGAAGATTGAAAACATAAATTCAGTCCCGCCAGCAATTCATTTATTTTCATTCACTGAATATTATGTTCTTTTCAGCACTCTATTGTTCCTCTCCAAGTGGAAAAACTAAGATTAGGAGGGGGTTTTTAAAATTAATGTGTGCGCTTTCCAGACTCATCTTTCAGCTCGGATTAGAACTTAAATTAAGGCAGCAGGCTGTGGCGTCTGTCGATTAAAACTCGCCCACAGCTATGGCACAAGGCTGTAATTTCATGTGAACTGCTTTTGAGTGGTGGGAATTTATGTTGCATTGTGTTAAAAACAGGCACTAACGATTTTTCGATCATAAACATTTTGTAGTTGTTTCTAAATTGGGAATTGCATTTAGATTTCTTTGTTTTTTAGTGAAAGGATTTTATCATCAGTTTGAGAACACCCTTGGACCACTTGTATGTACAGTAACTATTTTAAAGCCATTTTCAAGCCACTTTAGTATTTATTAGATTAGTGTAGTTGTTGTGTAACTCCTGCTCCAATACTGCTCACACTTGTATTTGGGAATTCCCCGGAAGCTCATTTTAGCTGCACTTATGCCTAGTTGACTCCTTGCCAGCATGAATGTTTCCAACGTGCTATTTGTCTCACTTGTACGTCACTTTGGACAGAAGCATCCGCTAAATATGTAAATGTGAATGTGCGATTTTACAGGTTTCCCAAATTTGCATGTGGACGATCAAATGACTGTCATTCAGCACTCATGGATGGGGGTAATGGTCTTTGCCCTGGGCTGGAGATCTTACAAGAACGTGAATGCCCGTATGCTGTACTTTGCACCTGACCTTGTGTTTAATGAGTAAGTATATTCACTCCGGCTGATTTCAGTTTACTTCCAACGTGCTTGAGAGATATCTAGTGAAAAGGGAATTATAGATTAATATAGCAAAGGTTAAGGTTAAAGGTAAAGCAGTAAAAATCTGTCAAAAATATTTTTAGGGAAAACAAAAGCTATAAGAGTTTCCAGTCCGCCTCATTGTACAGCTCCCACTGGTTGTTCTTACCGAGCCAGAAAAAGCATGCAGGTGTCTTTAAAACTAAAGTTTAGTGGGGAGAGGAGCTGTTTTGCTTAACTCATTGTCAGGACAGCCAATGATGGCTGGCAGGTTGGCCTGTCATGTCACCGCATGTGTCCGACACAGAGGCTTGGTGGCCTCTCAGCTCATGCTCATTGGTGCGTGACCCTGGATGCAAACGGTACCTAATCACAAAGCACAGGACGAAAATGTAGTAAGTCAACACCGATACCGACTACAGCAGCCGTATATAGACCTGCCATCTACCACATACAGCAGCACCTGCAGCGGTATTTCAGTTAGGTTGGGTTATAAATAGCTTAGAGTATCCTAGACTGAAATAATAGGCACTCAGTCTAGATCTTAAAACTGTGACGAGGGGGCGTCCCTTATGATGAGGCAGATGGTTCCATAAACTAGGAATCTTCCAGCTGAAGCTTGTCCTGCCAACAGTTCTTGTATTTATTTTTATTAGTGCTTTTATTTATTTATTTATTTTTCAAAAGCTTTCAAGGTAATCCCTGTTTCAGTTTCAAGCCCTTAGAGAGTTCCCCCCTCACGGGAACAATTAAGTTACGTTATTGAAGTTAAATACTTTAAGTACAACATTGTTTATCATTGTGCAGTTTTACTTTGTGGGGCTATCCTTGCATTGGACTGATATTCTGTGATGAGTTCCCAGAGTACCAAGCCAGCGATTTCAACACTGCATATTTCAAATGAATTCACTATAGACCACTCTATTCTGTTTAACTTAGGTCAACAATTTTTTTTCTCGCTGTAATGCATTGTAAGGGGCAATGGCTGTCTTGTCTCTGTATAATTCAATGATTGATACCAGGAGGAGAGGATAAAGTATACTGAGATCAGCCTTAAAATTAACCGAAGCAAACAATTGATGATGTATTGTGTTATCATTTTAAGTTTACAAAGTAGTATATGTGTAAGTTAATTAATTATATTAACAATGGATTTATTTACTTCTAGATTATTTCTATTATGTACATTAATCAGCACGGTGCAAAAACATATTCTCTAGTCACAGTTTAACTCTGTGCATTTAGTCCGGTAATGATTCACATGCAGCAGAGTTATTTATTCATTATTTTTATTTATTGTGGAATGTTATGAGAAAATTTACAGTATATTCATAACCAGACAGGGGCAGTAGTGAGCACTCTGCCATTCAGTGTGGTATCAGAGGCAGGTGACCCTGTGTCTGACCCTCTCCTGTTGTCTTCCTCTACTTTAAGCCTTTGTCTAAGCAATCTTCATCCCTCTTCCTCCGTCCAGCCGGCGAATGCATGTCTCCAGCATGTATGAACACTGTGTCCGGATGAAGCACCTCGCCCAGGAATTTGACCTGCTCCAGGTCACTCAGGAAGAGTACCTCTGTATGAAGGCCCTCCTTCTCTTTAGCATCAGTGAGTATAGAGGCCGTAGTCTTACCCTTATCTTACGGGAGTACATTTTCTGGGTATATAGGAAGGCTGAGCATTTCAATAACTCTCTGCAGTTCCAGTGGAGGGTCTCAAGAGTCAGAAGTATTTTGACGAGCTACGGATGACGTACATTAATGAGCTGGATCGCCTTGTAAGCTACAGGAACAAGGTCAGCTGCCCGGAGAGATTTCTCCAGCTTACCAGACTCATGGATTCCCTTCAACCGGTAAGAATTTGGCCATCTCAGCTGCCAGTATCATTGTGTTTTTTTTTTTACAAAACAATTTTCCAGTCGAGTTCCAGGCTTGGATACATCTTGTTTAACCCTTAAGATCCTGCAACAGTAAAACAATAGGCAGATTACAGGCAGTCGCCAGGTTAAGAACATCTGACTTACAGACAACCCATACTGAGGAACAGACTGCCATAAAGCCTATTATTTTAAAATATGGGTTTAATACAGTGGTTTGTACTAATGGATGCACGCACTACTTTGTGATGCTTGTGAAAACTGTATGTAGTTACTTTTATTATTACTGTATAATTATCATTATGTATTGAATTATTATTTTTCCGACTTATTTCAGCTTTGACTTTAAGACAGACTTAGGTAATGGATCTTGTTCGTAGCCTGGTGACTGCCTGTCTTGAATCAGTACTAAAACATACACAAAGGTAGTCACCTTGGATGATGAGCATTTGCTAAACTCATGAATATTCATATTAATTTGAGCCTGTTCTCTCTTTTCACATACAGATTGTGAGGAAGCTCCACCAGTTCACGTTTGACCTCTTCGTGCAGGCCCAGTCGCTTCCGTCAAAGGTCACTTTTCCAGAAATGATATCTGAGATCATCTCTGTGCAGGTGCCAAAGATCCTTGCTGGTATGGTCAGGCCAATTCTGTTCCATAAGTAGGCGCTAATGTCAGCCATTTTCCCTGTAACATTTCTCACAACGGCGTCTGACATTTTTCCACCAATTGGTTCCATTAGCCATTAAAATCTGTCATGATTACAGTTGCTTAGCCGCTAATCAGGTGTAATCGACATCATTTTCTAAATTAGCGGTGGTTTATGACTTAAGGTACTTTTTTAATGTAAAATACCCATGTTCTGTTCTTTATGGTGGTTCTCTTGGGGCGTTTTGGGAAGGATAGTACTGCGTCCAAGGAAGGGAGACGTAAATGAATCATTTTCAGGATTAAGAGGTTAATGACAAATATGCAGTTACTCATACACCAATGTTTGTAGTTATGATATGAATGAATGATTTCTACATATTCATCTTGACTTTTCAGATTACAAAATTCTTTAAAAAGCAAAAAAAAAAATATAAAATAAATCAGATATAGTCAGATCTAGGTCAATAACTCATACCCTGTATCTATATTGCTGCCAACAAATGCTTATCGGTGTATTCCCCTTATGCGTATGCCGGCATATATTCATGCATGCATAGATACACAAACCATATGCAGATTCCCAGATTCTTTTTGAAATTAAAATGTATTTGTCAAAAATATCAACTTCAGAACAAATAAATGTATAAATTCAATCACTGATAAATTGTCATGATGCTTGTCAGAACCACACACAGCACAAGTAAATAGCTAATTCATGGTATATTTGTGAACAATATCGTTTGGCAAGTCATTGTTTCATTTGTACAATGTGATGTTTACAAGAGATGTGAAATGTAATGCCCCTTCTCAACAAATGCTAAAGGAATAAGCTTGTTTTGTTAACTTTTTATTATTGTTATTCTTTTTTTATATTGCAGTTCTCATCTTGTAAAGCTGCCGTTGTTTGTGGATACTGGCTTGTGCAGTGATTCTCAAAGAAACGGGTCTCTGGTATTAAACTGTTTGTGGCTCTTCATACTTTCACTTGTCGTCTGATGCGTCGCAGTTGCACACATTGGCGCGTCTCAGCCCTGGTCTTTTAGTAGCCATGTGTATACAGAGTTTGGTTCCAGCTGGACTTTAATTTGGATGTGAATAAGCTGTTGATTGAGTTGTGATTTTGACATTAATGGAAAGTTTGGGAGGGATCTGTTTTGACTCATGTCGCTGAATGAAATTACATTTCTTAACTCAGCCTTTAAAATAATGATTCAGTTCCAAATGCAATCAACACATTTATTAAATCCTTAGATATAATTACTTAGATGGCTCTGGAACAATTAAACACACAGAAGATTATTCAAGTATCATTAAAATGAACTAAATCAAGTAACACTTTCAAGATTTTTTTATGTAAGTATGCTTCACAGACTTCACAGACTTTATGTAAATCTCATTAATTACATGAGAGTGGAAACAAAACAGGGGTCCTGTGGTCTTAATTTAAGAAGATATGTGTTGTATTTTTTTCAGTCTTATTCCTTAGACTGTACACCACACTTATGTTTTTTTTTTCAATCTGTCTTCAGTAGCTGTTCCAATCACGGCTGTAGTGATTTAGGGCTTATGCTGGAAAGCATAGGGATTGAGAATAGGAGCGGGAATACCCTGGGGAGTGTGGCAGTCTGCAGCCACCAGAGGAATTCACCTGATCTACATGTATCCGGGCTGTGGGTGGAAAGTCACAAAATCACTGATGGGTTCGGCAAACTGCATGGGCATGGGGCCGGAGCTGGCTTCAAATCTGCAGTGTGGAGGTATGAGAAAGTGAGAATTTCACCGTCACCATGCTGTGGTAACAGATGCTGCATCTATTAAAGGCGATTGAAAGGCCTTTGAAAAATATTTTAAGGGGTAATTATCCCGATAAAAGTAAAATAATTAATATTCAGCCAAAGCTGCATTTTTGAATCTTACAATAAATGGTGCAAGATAGTTTTTAACGCAACTTTATTTTTATTTTTGCATAACAAACATGCAGCAAACTATTGAAATAAAGACACATTTCACTTGCCAAAATCACATTTAGGATTCAGCTCAGTGAAGCATAATTAATTAAGAGCTCAGCTGGAAAAAAAGACCAGCATACCTGTGAGGGCCCTAGGACGAGGCGTGAGAGTCCCCTGGTCGTTTGCATTTCGGGGCTGTTCCAATACCTTTTAGAACATTTAAACACTATCTGCATGCACATATGGTTTTCGACAGTTTGCCAAATTTGATCACTGAACAACAAATACATATCAGAGCATATAATTATGGTGAAGTCATGATCATTGGTAGAGGTGTCTGTGTTTTGTGCATGTGGTGATTGATAAATAAATGAGCTACATCCAAAGAGCCGAATTACATCACATTCTTTAAATAAATGGCTTCCATCATTATATACGTAATATTTAATGCCTTTGAGGAAGTATGCCTGATGTTTACAGAAACTGAATTAAACACCTATCTTCTAACATCCAAACAACGAGTTCTCTTCAATTTTTCCATGTGGAAAAAAATCATATATTGATGGTTTATGTATCATTTAAAATTTCATATGTAACGTGTTGTCACCAAGGTTTCCTTATCCTGAACACTTCAGTGCTAGTTCTAACCTGAATTTCTGCATTAAATTAGTAAAATATTGAGCTGTAAATGATAAGTAATTCTAAATAGCTTGCTATTACAATGTTTGGCTATGATTGTATCATATAATGATTCATATACTGTAAGTATAAAATCAGTTTATAAGTATTACAAAATAAGTATTTTTCCTGACTTTGGAATGTTTCGTATGGTGTATGGTTAAAACCAGGCCAAAGGCCAGGGGGCCTCACACCTGTCCCAGGCAGCACAGGTCTATCACAGGAAGCTATTTGCTATTGAAACACAAAATTATCCTGAATTAACAAATCATTTTTGATGTAGTGTGCTTAAAAAAAAAAACAATGAAAAAGGTGCCGAAGCTTAAATAACAGACTGAACAGGTTAATGATCTTGCATTTTTTCTTTTTCGTTCTTTCCGATTCCTCTCTTTATTGTAGCACTGATTGATGACAAAATTTAAGATCATCCCCAAGAGATGAGCCACGTTTTACATTAAATTCAAGAGAACACTGGCGTCTCTTATTTCGGACAGGCAGTAAAAAAGGAAAGGAGCACATTCACGAATCCTGACAGCTGTAAAGGCGGTAGCTTGAGTGAAAACAAAACTGGGTTTCCAGAGTCCGTTTTTCCATCGACATGCGATGTGCAGCATGCAATTATTTGCAGGTGTTGTTTTTTTATTACTTTCTAACAACACTGTATCCACTCTGTTTAAACATTCATGGCTCCTGAGTGAATTGCACGTTTGTACTACAAACATATTACAAACGACACTTTGTTTACCAGAGTCCATAATTAAATGCGATTGCGAAAATATGACCAGCAGCTGACAATTATTGTACATTTCGTTTTTCTTTATACTGATTTGGACGAAGGATGAACAATATTCTATGATTATGTAGCAGCACTGATACAATCTGCGACAGAATCCTTGTGGCCTGTTTTTTGTCAGTTCTATGTCTTTTTTTTTTAATTCCATGCTCCCTGCTTAAAATTGGTTTCAAAATCTAAAAGCTAAACTCCTAGATATTCATTGTGGATGAATATGTATGTGTATGATTAGAGTTTTTGAACCTAGTATCAATCATAATTATTTTACTATCCTATGCTTTTTGGATTTTTTTTATCATTGTACTTCTGTAATCCTAGGAGATTTGATGTACCATGCTCTCTACCTTGTTGGTGACAGGCATAAGCATGCATAATTGCAGAGGGAATTGCCAATAAGAATCATGCTGTGCAAAAAAAAATATGTGAACCATAAGATTACTTAACTGTGTCAACGAGGTAAGAGACATTTGTCTCTTTGGTTGTCAAGTTAACCAATCAGTGAGTGAAATATCAGCACACACTTATCTAAAGGTAAATTAGTTTCATATGATTAAGACATCTCAGAGGACTCTCATTATTGTTATTGTTAAGTTATGTGACTGCATTATAAAATAACCGCAAAATACTTTGGGATTTCTCAGTACAATCATGGCAAAAATTTAAGAGCACAGTGAGCATCTTGAAAAATTATTCAACAGTTAACCCCGAGACTTCATGAAATCTTTTGCTGTCCATATTCTGTGAACAGTATAATAAGCTAAATGACATTTATGGGACAACCATATGTAAATCTGTCAAAAAAAAAACCACAATTGCTCATCGTAAGTTTGCAAACGACCATAAGGGGGATATTGTTGATTTGTGGAATAATGTTATCTGGACAGGTGAGTCTAAAACAGACATTTGTAGTGTCTGTATCTAGGTGGTATTGAGTTCGATGGGTTATGGCTGTGTGCCAATGTCTGAAAGGTCAACGGGTCAAATCCAATAGCTGACAGAGTAATTCACATCACCATTGAGAAAGGCCGTTAATTTCCACTGCTCTGGGGTTCCTGCATGCTAGCTGACCTTGGTGTTTGACCCCACGCTTTCCTCCCTTTTATGTCACTTTGGAAAGCAACGTAATGGCTAAAGACTAATGTGAAATAAGTGGTTACATTTTTATGGATAACTTTAAATATCAGAAACATTAGGCAGGTGTGTGGCTCTACGGGTTAGGAGTAATTTCACTGTTGGAACCACGAGGAAGTCCAGCTTCTCCAAGGATTGGCTCACCCTACTTTCTCAATTGTATGTCACTTTGGCCAAATAAAAAAAACCTAAAGAAATGTTTAGTTAGTGTAAGGCTAGAGGACAGGGCTCACATTAGCACGTCTTTAGATATCACCTTGGGGTATAAAAGCTCAATGAGAAGACCTCCTGCACACTAGTCACCAGTTGAAATCAAAAACAGCATGCCTGTTAATTTGGATAATGCGCTCACCATTGGTGACTTGGTAGTTAGGAATGTTACGATCCTTAACCATTATAAATCAGTGGTTTCAGTTAAATGTTTTCCCAGGTCCTGGGTCTCTAACTTTGAAGCTAAACTAGGCTCATTTTCCAGCAGTAAAATCTCCACCTTGGTTGTCCACACTGGAGGCTAATGACCCCAACAATCTGAGCTATTAAAAAGGACATTCAACTTGATGTGTAAAACTGCTTAAAGAAAATGCCAGAACGTAATAGTCTCTGGTCCCATAACAATCCGTTATTGAGGGATTGTATCCTATTGTGGACTACACTTCCTAAACTTCTAGTTAAAGATTTAATGTGTATACTATAGTCTTTATTAACCAATGAGCTGATGTTTGGGAATGGCTTGGTTTTTACAACTGAGATGTTCTGCATCATTAGTGTTATTAAAGAACATGGCAATCAGATTGCCCATATGACTAATCAGAGCACCAATCAGTCCTCAACAATGAGCAATCCTATAAATTGTAGAGCCATTTATAATTGAATAGCACCAGAAAATAGCAACCAGACACTTAGAATAAATGTCAAATGTTCCACTACGGGTTGCTCTGTAAATGATCACCATTACATTTCCAATCTTCCAACTCTGATTTTGTGCAATGAGTAACTCGTTACTTCTTAGTAATGATACTAGATGTGTGTGTCTTGAACCACCAACCGATAACATAGCCTTAGTTAAAGCCTCACTCGCTGGCTTTACTTATATACGTATCCCACAGCCAAGGATGCGGAGGGAGCTGGCAGACGCGCGTCTTCAAAGAAACAACAGGAGTATTGAAAACTGTAAGTAAATATGTGTCGTTTGAAGAACAGATGCTTAATATCAGATTTGATTTATAACATCTACTCTCTTAATATACAAACCTCTGGGACCACAGATGATGAACACCAATTAGCTGTTGATTTTGAAGAAATTGTAATATTAATCGGTTTAACACAAATACTGACGTTGATAATGATATAACCAGTAATAGTTTTCTGTCTTTCTTGATATCTTGATTAAATGAGATACCAGTAGTAAGTAACTATGGCAACAGACATGTAGAACCCCACATTAGACCTGATTTTGACTCCTGGAGTTCATTTGCCAAATGTGATCATCTCTCCCATAGATTAGTCCTTCTCTGTTAATTTTTAGATTATTTAAAACCCAAACTTACTCTCAGTACCTATTAAAAGACTTTTGTGACACCAACACCTCAATGATTTGAGGTGTTGGTGACCAATGAATGGCTTTTTTAAAGTTTAACAACATTGTAATAAATAATCTCACATTTACCTCCAGTAACAATGTTAACAAACAACTAAAATATAGTACTGCACAAGCCCAGCATAAAATAACTGCTCTAAAAATAAAAGTTGCCAAAACTACACAATGGTTTGATAAGCACACACATACTTTTAAACTGGAGTGTTGCGAATTTGTATGCAGATGAAGAACAAAAAAACTGCAGGTGTTCAAGTCCGGATGGGAATCATGCACAATTCAGTCTACTGCACCCGGCTTATTATTAATGATAATAAGTCACCCTTCCTGTTCAGAACATTAGGTAACTTTTCCAAAAAGGTTGTCAGTCTGTCAACTACGGTGCCTTCTCATTCTAGCAGTAACAATTCTTTAATAGCAAAAGTAACATTACAATTTAAATTTAGTCAATAAACATTATATTTCAAGGCATTCTGAATGTTGACAGAATGCATATACACTTTCAGCAGCTTCCACCTTGTTAACAAGATAGAATTAAAAACAAAATCCACACAGTATATCGTACAACCCTAAATTACTTCGTGGGTGTCTCTAGAGGCACTCATAGGACCAATACTTAAAATAATGACACTACCACTTTCTATGAACGCCATATCTACAGGAAGACAAACACAATAGCAGGTCTGTTCCAAATGTTCCTTTTCTCTCAATATTCCATGAGAAAATAGCTGCTGTCAAACTACTAAGGCACCTGGACACCAACCATGTACTATATTGTAAATATATAATACATATGAAGTTTCAGTGAAGCTTCTGCCAAAATCACAGCACTGAAACAGCTTTAACCAGAGTTATAAATCTTGTGTTACTATTTTTTGATGCAGGGAATGAAACAGTACCCATGTTCTGACATCTTATAGTGGATTTTGACACTGTTGACCATAAAATTGTGCAGAATGAGCTGGAGGGTAAGATTAGTTAGCGCAGAACTGTGGTTCACCTATGTAAACAACCATAAGCAGGCCCTGCGTTCTCGGTCCAGGCTGGGGTGGGGGCAGGGGGCATGCCGGACCTGACCATAACAAATCTGTTCAGATATCTAGTAGAACAACTGCATCATTGATATCATCCCACAGGGATAGGTGCTGGGATCATAGTTGTTCTCCAGTTAAATTGCCATCACTCAAATAAACCTAATGACCATGCGTCCATAATGTTTCTAGTAAACTTCTTTAAGGAAGGTTAAAAACATCTTGCAATTTACGGTATGTTATAAATATCGCTAAATTTAGGTACTTTCTAACTATTCAAGTTAGAGAGAAATTAATACATGCATTTCTGTGTAGCAGGTTAAACTACTGTAATACTCTGCTGTCAGGGAGCACAAATCACAGACTGTCTTTGCTGGAGCAGATGCAAAATTTTGTAGAAAGAACTGTAACTGGAAAAAGAAAATACAACCATATTGCATCTATTCTAATGGCTCTCCACTGGCTTCCAGTGAAGTATAGAATGGACGTAAAAATTCTACTGCATACTTATTAGGCACTCATTAAACTGAACTGATTAACATGAACAATCTAGAACATACACTGAGATCACCGAACGAAGGCCCTCTTGCAAATATAAAGACTGAAAGGCTCCTGTTCTATGGCGGAGTCTGCCAGCATATGTAAGGGATGTCCCCTAGGTCTCAGTACTTAAATCCAGACTGAAAACCTACTACTATACCCTACCTTAACTAAAGTTGCTGGTGTAACTGTACACCATTTTGACATTATCATAACTGTGCACCATTTTGGCATTATCCTAGCTTTTGTCAGTCACATTTTAGCATGTGTATTGACCTGTTGTGATACTCTCCTCTCCACATGACTGGATACACAATGCCTGGGGCGGACATCAACTGGATGTAGGAAACCACTGGTATTAACCAGTATTAACTGACAGAACTGGTGGTTAATAGGGCACTGAAGATGGCACGATGACCTGCAGATCTGATGGTAGCACTAAAGAACAACAGACATGATTTTTTTTAGCCTGTTTATTGTTAGAATTCCCTGCGGGGGGGTGGGGCAACCAGTTGACCTAGTATCCCTTGTATCCCTGGTATCATACCAGGGAGTTTTGATTCATCTCCTCTGTTGTCTTTTGACTTTTCTTCACTAGCCATTTTTACTAATACCATTGCCTGTTATGTCAGTTAGTAACACTTTACTTAAGGCCATGGTTTTAGTAATTTATATACACATTCATAAGAAACAATAATGCATTCATAAAGTATTATAAATAGGCCTATAAATATTTATCAAAAGGCAAAACACGTTATGGCCGTGTGTTTTACGCAATTTGAATGCTTTATGAACCTCTCATCTATAATGCACTATAGATACATTTATAATGCATTATAATGGTTGGTATACGCATTAAGGATGCTTTGTAATGCATTATAAAGGTATTTATCATGCATTCAAGATTAGAGCTTCATAAAGCATTCATAATGCATAATAAACATGGCTGTAATATATTGCAATATTGTAACATATTATAATATATTTCGAAATAGGTTGTGTTTATAATGCTTTATGAATGCATTATAATGTGTTATGAATGTGTTTATAGATTACTAAAAACATGGTGTTTCCATCACTTTTTCTAAAGTTCTTTGTGACAACGGTGTTAGGAAGGATACTATACAAAAATTCAACTAATTGAAATTCAATTATAACCGCAACATATCATATCAAAGGAAAGAAAAGAAAAAAAATTAATCCAGCCTAATGGCAAAGTATCACACCCGTGCTTAAGATCTCAGGAATGGTTGGGATTGGTTCAGACCTGCTCTTAGCTTTTGGAGTTGTAAGAATTGTCATTAGTGAGGGAAGCATAAATTTCTAACCATGCCAACATATTTTGCAGGCAATGCCCTTGAAACAATGTTTCAGTATGACATTTAACACAAATATTCCAGATAATGTAGGAAAGAATGGATTAAGAAGAAGCAATTTTCTTCAGTAATTGCTGAGTCAAAGTCTAAGCGTCAGCCCAACAGAAATATTTTGACAAGGCACACAAATGTGGAGCAGTCGAAACAGTCCTACATGTAGTAATGGGGAAAAAAGAAAAAGGACGATATAAGAGATTGATGTGTAACTGAAGAAAATGTCTGCGTGTAGGCATGGCTTGTAAAGAGTATCTGGCAGCACATAAAATTTACACAATTACGTATGAACTTCTCCTCCGTAAAGGTGTCTTGTTAATGAATACAAATGTAAAAACATTTTTTTTCTTTGCTTAATGATAAAATCATTAGATTGATGCGTGAGCATATATTAATTATCAAACATCACTGTGAATTTATATTATATATATCAAAATAGAAGAGCTCCTCTATTTTTGAGAGACAAGTAACTTTGAAATAAGTCATTACCGCAATATTCTCTCTTCTTTGGAGAAATTCAATATTGTTGTAACGTAAAATGTGTTATTTTCTTACCTCCTCATTTTTTTTAGCCACCAGCTGCCAATGATATATATCAAACAAAACAACAGCAAATCCTCTACTACAGCTCATTTTCCCCAAAAGTGTCGAAGTTGAAAAACAACTCCACCAGAAAAGCTACTTACTGAAAGGTCAAAGCCACCTCTGTAAGACACGAGCTCCTGAAAGCTTTCTAAGGGGTCGTAAAATGGAGCCATGATCATCTCACTGAGTTACAGCTTCAGAATGGCATTCTGTTTTAAGCCGTTTCTCAGCTTTCTTATTTCTGATGTTAACTCTTCAAAGTCCCTGATTGGTGATTTTTGGGCGTTTTATTTGTTCATGCTCAGATTTTCTTATTATTATGCAAGAATCATTCCAGGAAGGAAAATGCACATATTACTTATTGATAATTAAAAAAGGTACAAAAACGAATTACTTTCCTCCGTAATATTTGGCCCTATAATTTATAGTAAATAAATTGCATCGTGCTTTTCAGCAAAATGAAAGGAACATTCATTAGGATGAATGTTAAAGGGTAATTAAAAGAGATTAATTGGCATCGTTCAAGAAAAAAAATCCTTCAATGTTCCAACTGTTTATCCAAAAACACTGTGGGTCCATTAAAAAATGTTTCCCTCATAATTACATAAATTTAATATTTATCACATGCAATAAAATATTTTCAGTAACACTTTACTTAAGGCCATGTTTTTAGTAATTTATAAGCACATCTTTAACAAATAATAACGCATTCATAAAACATAAAACCGTGCCTATAAATATTAATCAAAAGGCATAACACATTATAGTCATGTTTATTATGCATTATGACTGCCTTATGAAGCTCTCCTCTATAATGCAGTATAGGTACATCTATAATGCAGTACAAAGCATCCTAAATGCTTATACCAACCATTATAATGCATTATAAAGGTATCTACAGTGCCCCATCACAGAACACCCCTGTCTGGGTGGTCCTTGTGCTGCCTGGCACAGGCTCCAGGCCCCCCTGTGCACCCATAGGCTGGATAAGCTGCTGGAATATGGATGAATGGATGAATGGATGGATGGATGGATGAACAGACGGATGGATGGAGGGATGGATGTAATATTCTAACAAAATTATTTTTACACACTGTCAGTGAATCCTATTGACACCACAGAACCTTTGTTGAATTCTTTGGTTTGTGTTTTTATTTCATTATTTTTTCAGGAAAGTCACTGTTTGTTATTATAAAAGGTAAAATAGCTTGCAATGAGTACTGGATTTTATTTTTTTTTTGGTTTTCTTTTAGCTTGTAAGCACAAAGCCTTAAAGGTTTCTGGAACACTTTTTTCCTCATTATTAATAAATGAAAGATGTTAGTAAGTAAAGGCAATGTTTCGCCTTCCATGACCTTTACCAGAGTATAGTAAAGAAAGCTGGTAAATTACAGCAGTAAAACTCTAAATTGAAGCGTACTAAAAGGACAGCTTGTTAAGGAATCTGTCTGTCTGTGTCTGTTTTGTACTTGTTAATTTAATTGCTTATATACATATATTTTACCCCTTTCTCATTTATACCCATAGACCAGTGACACGGTGCTGGGTTGCATGTAATTGCATGAAAGCTTCGAAACCAGGGTGTGCTCCTCGAGGACTCTCCACCAAGCCATTTTCTTTATATCTACCTACTCTACAGGCCACACAAACACCACTCAAGAGGGTTAGTTCCAGACTATCTCCTGCTGCTGCTGCTCCCAACCTGCAGGCATCTGGTAAGTGTGTAGGTGGTTCTTTTGGAAAAGTCAAATAGAATACCTTGGCCGGCTTACAGTCTCCGTTTGGCTGGCAAGTGTTTCAGCAACAATAAGCAAGTAAGTAGCTGCAGATGAAAGCCACCTAACCTGTTAGTCACCTAAGCATTGGATCTGATTGACTTTTTTGTAATTGTTTAGTCACATGGGTGCACTTGCCACACTTCTCTGTAGGCTTCACTGACCCTGAATGATGTAACACTTTCTTCTTTAAGGAAACAGCTGAAATTTAGTCACGTGTTTTTTGGCACGATGCAAAATTAGTGTAATAATCTGTCTTCTCTTAGATTTGCACTCAACATTACTACATGGAAATGTGACTTTAAATATAAGCAACCCTGAGCAACAATGATGTGATGATTTTGCCAGTTTTTATAATCCATTCTCTGGTACATATACTTATTAATTACCAAAAAGACCATTTCTTCATGAATGCAGACAATAGTTGTTTTGCTGATGTATAACGACCAGCTCCAATGCATTAGAAATTTCTTTTCCATTCCCATAGTCACTGGGAAGTCAATTATCTTAGGTATAAATATGTAACCTTTTGAGAATTTTAAACTAATATAAGTTTTGATGATTTGATTTAAAGTTTGCTTTCTGACTCCATTCTGTAGTCACCTAATTAATAACACATTTTATTTATATTACTTTGTGGATGGTGTTTCTGACCGAATAATTAATTTCTCCAGTACATCAGTAAAGGACAGAAATAAACTACAGAATTTTCTGTAAATATTGAGAGACCAAAAACATCAATTTTCTGCACCTGCTTATCCCTTATCATGGGCTTCTAGAGCCTATAGGCATGAACCTCCCAGGATGGTGTGCCAACCCATCGCAGGGCACACACACAATTTACACCTATGGACAATTTGGTAACTCCAGTTCACCAAAGTATGCTTTTGAACTGTGGGGAGAAAACTCTACAACAACATGGGGAGAATATGCAAACACAGAATCATGGCTGAGACCCCAGTCCCAGTCCCAGAGGTGTGAAGCACCAGACAAACCACTGCACCGCCGCGTGCATCACCCTCATGACTATAAACAATGAATGTAAAATAGAAAACAAATGAAGGCCTCAAACAATAACTTTTTTGAAATACTATTATTATACTTTCAGATGTCCAGTCTATTCAGTTCAGCACGTGGCTCTCATCACTTTCAGTAAAATGTAAATTTTCATATAATATTACACTTTGTGCAATTTAATTAACAATGAGAAGACTGAAATTTTTTGAACGTTAATCAACACCATATTGAATTCTGAAAAGGTCTTTGATGCCATAAAGATTTACTGAGAATTCTTAAATATTTAGATTCATCTAATGAACAGTTTTCTAAAGTTAAACAATGATCAGTACAGGTCATTCTGTAAAAGAATTGCAGATTTATTTAGGCTTTTTTGCTATATATCATGCATCCCGTAACAGAACAACTTTATATTTAAAGTTGTTAAACCAGAGGTGATGGATTTGATGAAATGTAACCAAAAGTTCCACAATATTTAAGCTCTACATTCCCCAAAAACGTGGTGTTTTTGTTTTTGTGTTCATCGATTTATTAAAAAACAGCACTAAAGCCAATTTAAAAATATAAAACATTTTTGTAAACACCAAAAACTGCATAAAAGCACAAGAACAATACAGATGATACAGTCCACCCAGTCTTACACAGACTTTACTTCACCTTCAACATAAGTAAACAAACACAATAATTATCTACTGACAAGCCAATGAGCTTTGTGACATTTCAACAAGTACTCATATTAATTATTCATATTTTGTTCCAGCTATTACTATAATTTCTTGTATCCATAAAACAGACATGCAATACATTATCCTTATTGAATGTGGGTCACGTTATGATTCTGGTTGAGTACCCCTTGCCTTGTCTGAAATTAAAATGTAAATGGCAGCCTAAATGATGGTAAAATGCTCTCAGAGATTTGCATGAAACTTTCAGCTACAGCTGTGATCTGCAAAACAGAAAACTGAAGCACAAAATCCTCATTATATCACATGCAATATTAAAACATTATTACAGATGATTAATATCATTTCATATACACTCCAACCACAGTAAACATGGGGATCTATATCTGAATGTGAATTAAGGAAGATTGTTTGCCGACCCGAAGCTTTTCTCTCAATACTGTGCAAATGTCAGCTCTGTATCCATCCAGATCACAATCTTACAATAATTTCTGAAAGAAAAAAGAGTAGTTTTTCAGGTTTTTTGTGAGGACAAAAAAAGAGTGCAGTTGAAAGTTTTGATAAAGAATATTTTGACCAACATATTCACTATATATGTGCGCTCAAGTATTCTAGTAAACAAAACATGAAACGTACTACTTCACCACACCAGGCTAAAAAAGAAAAATCATTATTTATTCACTACGCTACCGTCACTGACAGCATGGAATGCATCCAGATCAATTTCTGCTAACCAGGTTTACATGAGTGACATAATGTTCTTGCCATTACTGGAATACACTGCCTGGTTAGTGAGATATTTATATCAACACCAGTATACAGGAAAAACCCTGCTGGCTATGACAGAGAGTGCTAAATTCACACCCAAACGCAGCTGAGGTTAACCCAATGGAAGAAACCAGTGAGGCTAAACTCTCATGTAATGTGTTTACTACAGCCAAGGTTTAGCAACGCGTCAGGATGTCTAGCACTCATGACTAGGAGAGTTTCATTGCCCTGCTCACTGCTGGCCATTTCTGTAGCATGGAAGAAGTAAAAGACATGGAGAAGTACAATGTTTTTGGTTGCTTTTACTTGATCACTACCGTGGTGAAATCATGATTACAAAGTTGAGGTACCCATCAAAGCTGGTTATGATGGAGAAAGGCTTCAGTGGGAAAACCTACCTTTGTGGTTTCCCAAGTTGACAGGCAAGAGTTATTAATGATTAGCTGCGCACTCAGTTGGAAAAACTTTACTGCCAAACGTGACAAATGAGGCGTATCTGTGTTATCTGAATGTTTTTGGGCCTAGGGCTATGACAGTCTTGCCATCTCTGTAGTCCATGGAGAGGTTTAAGTTTCATTCATCACTGGGAATGGTTCCACATGCAGAGCGCAACTTAGAAGTAAGACTTGCTGCTAAAGCGTACCTTCATAGAGGAGGCCTGGTCCTTTTTTGAGATGACAGATTCTGCAGAAGCTTACATTGCATAAAATAAGGCCATAATCAGAATGCAATCATGTTCATTTAGTGTCATGCAAACGCTGGTGCATGTACTGGGGTACCAGACAAAATCATGCAAGGATAGTGTTACTCTTCTTTTTTTATACCGGTCTGCTGTCATAGCATAAACACCAAAGGCTCGCTGGACACGCAAATATCATACGCTGTGTTTAGATCTGTATTTGTGTCTGAACACAATCGCCAAACGCTTTATATAGCACCTTGGCAGAGGGCGCACAGGGTTCACTAAGGACACTAAGAACCAGAGTGGCACAGTGGTGCTAAGGAAGGATAACAGTGAAGGCTTGTTCAGCAGCATTGATTCTGCATGTTATGTCAGGATAAGGGCCAAGAAATCTGGCAGAGTAACTGTATTAACAAGCTACATCATGCATGTGTTAAATAATATGGAAAATGGTGCATTTTTGGTAACACTTCCTGCTTCACAAAACTTCACACAGTTACAATGGTGGGAAAGACAGTCAGCAGGTTAAAGTAATCAAAGCTGTCCCAAGGGGAGCTGTGCTTGGTCAGCCTGGAGAGGTCCTGTAACATGATAAACCTCAGATGAAGCAGAAAAAAATGGAATCTCGCCCAGTGGCTGATGGCTACTAATGCAATCGTGGGCTCTAAACACACCTGAACACTGCTGATGAAACTCCGAGAAATAGTAATATTATTTTGTGTTTAAATTTGGAAGCCTTCCAAGGTTCCTCAAGAATTTTCTGCTTTAATTCCAAATACTGTATCGTCTAGAGTATCATCAAGTGTATAGAATGTCAGCCTGAAATAAAATTACACTGCTGCATGAATTAATAAGTAGAATTATACTCCAAAGTATCAAATTAATTCTATAGTAACTCTGAATAGTGCTTTACATCACCCTAATAAACCTGATGTGGACTCAGCTGCCTATATTATTGCTAAGGATCCTAATCACACACCTATCAGGATGTTACCAACCGACTCTGATATTGAGCAAATATGCACATGTGGCATTAGAGGAAAGGTTCCACTTACTGTCCCTGGGTATGAGATTAGTCCTTTTATATCCCCTTAAATCTCAGATTAGGAACGATTTCCTTTGTACACTGAAATACGAAAGAAAACAAGAAAGACTGAAATTAAAGACAGACAAAAGACAGGATTTCATAGACCATACAACAGTGCCCCACTTACCATGAGGTGAATTCACATCTTTTCTGGACAGTGCCGCCCCTCCCTACACGCAGAACACGCACTGTGCGTAGGGCCCCACAATCCATGGGGTCCCCCATTTTCCGAGTAAAAAAAAGAGACGAGTAATCTGACACCGCAAGGTTGTAAACCTAAATCGCATTTTGTGATACAGTCATTTTACATT
>JAODLD010000002.1:925778-949170 GCA_026781065.1 Mormyrops boulengeri
TAGCCCTACGTTGCACCCTTTCCAAGGCAGCAATGTCCTTTTTAAGGTATGGTGACCAAACCTGCACACAATATTCTCGGTGGGGTCTTACCAAGGAGTACCAAGGCCTCAAAATAAAATTCTGCTTAGGGCCCCAATTTGGCCAGGGGCGGCGCTGTTTCTGGATTTTGAATCAGCGAGCATAGACTGGAATGAAAAATTGCCTGACTTTCCAGGATATTGTTGGGTAACATTTTACTTAAAGCAGTCATATAAATGCATTATACGTACCCTCATAATGCATTATAATGCATTCCTAAAGTATCATAAACATGGCTATAAATAGTAATAAGAAGGCATAACATATTATAACCATGTTTATTATGCATTATGAATGCTCTGTGAAGCTTACATCTATAATGCACTATAAATACCTTCATAATGCAGTACAAAACACTGTTAATTCTACTGACCATTATAGTGCATTATGAAGGTATTTAGTGCATTATATTGTGCATTATAGATGACAGCTTCATAGAGCATTCAAAATGCATTATAACCATGGCTGTAATGTGTTATCCCTTTTTATAAATAGTTATAGCCGTGTTTAAAATACTTAATGAATGCATTATAATGCATTATGAAGGTAACTACAATGTATTTACATGACTGCTTTAAGTAACTTGTCAACAATTGTTGAAAGTTCTAGATTTTTATGCTTGAGAAAGATTAATTATATTGTAACATATGTATAAAATAAATAAGACCAAAAACATCCAACGTAAACTTCAATATGAGATGCACGTGTTTGAACATATCTGTGGGATGCTGAAGGTTTCAGGAAGTCGGAGCACTAAAATGAGAAAGTAGCTCTGTTTATGGTTAGTGTGTAATTTGTCTTCTGAAATATGTCGGCCAGCTCTTAATTCCAGAAATTTGCTCTAGATATTTAACTCAGCGGTTCATTTATTATTATCAATTTTTGATATTCCTCTGCAAGGAGGGGAAAAAAACTGGAAATTGGATTTTTTGAGGTAGGTCTACTCGTTCTTTCTTGAAGTGAACAGGCACTTAAATTTAATGTTTAATATAAGTGAACATGAAACTGTTCCCAGAACTAAGCTGTCGTTTCACGAAAACAATGTACATTCCAAAGCATGTACAGTGCAATCTTCCAAGGCTGAGCACGAAGCACACCCATTCTCCAGGTAAACTGCCTGGTCTCTGAAGGCTCTGTAAACAGCATCATTCTCTCCATATAAACAGATAAACCAATGGAAATCAACAAATGATACAAGTATGAACTGAATTTAATTGGAAATCTAAAAAAAAAAAAACAATCTAGAAACTGAAAAACATGTATAAATCATTTATTTGAAAGCCTGCAGTGAATTTAAAAATGAAAGCATTTTCATAGTGTTAGCAAAATTTTCACTGATTTGTAAGTTCCATCCATCCATCCACTAATCAATTTTCCTGCTTTACAACTGAAGACAATTGCTCTACCTACAAATACAGCACAATGCTCATTTCTTAATGTAAGTAATGATTGCCCAGTTCAACTGTTAAACAAACTGGCTGGGTAAGGTTTATTTTACCTACTTGGTAAATGCCTTATTGTGAGAATGTTGGTAGAAAGTTTTAGTGAGATGTTTAAAGTGACAGGAGAAGAGCAGGGTTGGTTACACAGTGAAGTTGTTCGCTAAAAGCAAGCTTGTGCCTTTCACTGAAATAAGAGGCACATTCAGCAGACACTCAAGTGTAGCCAAGGCCAGTTTTCATTGTGTCATGACTAATCAGCAAAAATGTCATTTCTCGTAGATGAATGAAATACCCCGTACTGATGAAAGACCTACCTTCCACACATTGGGTTCGTGCAGATCCTCTTTTTCAGGATATATACTTATATGCTGCATCTTCTGTGACACCATTCTGTAAAGACTTGGCTTTATTCTCTTAGTTCTTCAATACTCGGTGTACACCATCACTCAGTACACTTAAATGGTTATTGGGGGATTTTTTTTCTTGTGTGGCCAGCGGTTGCTAAAATGTTTAGCACTTGCTTAAATATTACTCTTTAATTATATGTCTACAAGCAATACTTTTATGTGTCAGATTTAGAGTGCATCCATCCAGCTTCCAAATGTTTGCCCAGTACAGAGTCACGAAGCCCATCCCAGGAAGCTCAGGGCTGGATGCCGTTCCATCACAGAGCCCACACACATACACATGCTCACAAGCACAGTCACCCACTATGGGCTATTCGGAGATGCCAAATCACTGATTTGCTTGCCTTTGCTTGGACTGTGGGAGGGAAACAGAACAGCCAATGGAGGCCTGAATAAAAGCAGAAAATGCAAACTCTGCCCACTCAAAGGAAGACGGGATCCAAATCCCCAACCTTGGGGTGGTAAACCACTGTGCTACCCTTATTAGATATGAATGGCCAAGTGTATAGCTATTTTGTGCTATTAGTTTGCATCATAAGGACAGGATATACAGAATTGGGAAAGTGTTTTGTTTTGCGGGTAAAATGAGTTCTGATCATTTAAGCCAAAAGTAAACATGAAGAATGATTGTAGGCCCTATGTGTTTAAGCTATTGAAGTGTTTATTATATAAACTTAATAATAGTATTTCAGTAAACTTTATTTTTTGCTAGAATTTCAAATTCGTTTCCAAGTGCAATATCTCATTTTCTGACAGGTGTGGCTCTATATGTGGTTTGAAGCGAGAAATGTATATACTTCATTAAAATAATGAACTTTGTGAAAGCCCTATGTAAATCAGATTCATTTAATGGATGATTTAATATAAAGTTTGGGGTGACACCAGTTTGGTAAATTCTTTTTAGGATAATCTTTATTAAAATGGAGGATCCATATAGACAGGTCTTGGAGGAGAAATCAAATCCACAGCAGAGATTTATCAGACCACAATAAAACCTACTGAAGCACCAGGTAATTATATAGCCTAATATATCTATAAAGAATGTGCTTATTGTCAATGTACAGGGAGCAAATACAATGAAATCTTGCTCTTCTATGAGACACAGAGACATATATTGGTGAGATGGGTGTGGGGCTAGCCATTTATCTGACACTCCTGGAGCAGTTTTTGGGATTAAGGGCCTTGCTCAAGGGCCCAGTGGTGATATTATCATTCTACCAGCATTGGGATTTGAACCACCGACCTTCCAATTACAGGCACACCGTATCCTCAGTATTAAATGAAATTTTTAAATTACGCATCTGAACTTTATCAGGAAGTTACATTGTTACATTTTAAATACTTTCATGAACAGTAGATGGCAGCAATGTGCTATAAAAGACAACACAAGGCCTATCTTAAAAAAATGAAATGCTTTGTTTAGGGAATGGCGTGAATTCTTACAATAAACAGGACTACTTCATTTGCATCATTTCTTTGAACAAAATTTAAATCTGATGTGCATTTAAGTCTCATGTTTCTATTCCATATTTTTGTCTTTACACCCTGCTTCACATCTACTGTATTGTACATTCCAATACATAATGATCATTATTGCTCTTCTCACTTTATGTATATCACATGTCTTGTGTTCAACCTGTATGTGGCTTGCATATTATGCATTGTCCAAACGGCTTATCTTTCTGGGTCATGGGGGGTCTAGACCCGATCCCAGAGGCTACAGGCACAAGGCAAGGAACAACCCAGGATGGGGGGGCTAGCCCATCGCAGAGCACAACTCCAATTAGCCTCAGCATGTCTTTGGACTGTGGGGGGGAACTGGAGTACCCGGAGAAAACCCCATAACGACATGGGGAGAACATGCAAACTCCACACACATGGAACCCAGGCGGAGACTCGAACCCTAGTCCCACAGGTGCGAGGTAACAGTGCAAACCACTACACCACCATGCTGTCCTGTTACATAGTCATTGTCTGTATATTGTCTAACTGATGGAGACACCGTCAGCCAGAAAAAAATTCCCTTTGTGACTTAAACTTGGCCAGTAAATCTGATTCTGATTATATACATTTAATATATATAGCTGAATGATTTTCTCCCTCTTCTTAACACTGAAATTTCAACAAATGAGTACCACACTCTCATTTTTTGCATCCACCCATTGTCAAACTGCTTAGCCCACTCAGGATCGCGGGTGGGACTCTAGCTGGAGCCTATCCCAGCAGAGTACAAGGCAATGGAACAGGACGCTAGTTCAACACAGAACACATACACACTCACAATTGTACACTATAGGCAATTTACACCAAGAAGCATAACTGCATGAGAAACTGGACTTAACAAGCTGTTTTTTGTTTTTACACAATTTGTATTGTGTATTTCATTATTGTCGCATTTGTATAACTTTTTGTTTGCTGTTTATACACAGGATATAAATGAACAGAGAACACACCAAGGATAATACTAATAAAATGCTCCAATGTGCCCATTTATATCTTTGCATGTTGAATACTTCCTTCACATTTTATTTTAGCGATAACAGGCATGTACTTGAGCATACAATAAACTATCAGCTACAGTTACACAGCCGGCACTTTGCCTAACTGCAGTCCAGCTACAAACAGCCTGCGCACATGAATTTCAACGGCTGATTTTTTTCACAGCAGTAAACCACTTCTGTTATATTTTACATCAGAAACCATCTGCTATTTCGGATGAAGTTGTATAAAAAACTACCCATCTGTGTATTACCAAGTAAAGTTTTATTGTATAACGGGATAGAAGAACTGTTTTATTTTAACAGTGTTTTGCGCTCGTTAATAGTGTAAAAATAATAAAATGAAATTAGGTGCAAATCTGCCTCTTAGTGACTCTTAAGCTCACCCACTGTTTTTATTGTAAGGCAACAACTGGGCTAACAGGCGCTGGAAAGACGAGGCGGCGGTCGGTCGCGTTTTGATGACGTCTACTGTTTGTTTCCACGTTGCTCGTGAGTAAAGATGGCGGAAGTGGATGACTCTAACAAACCCCTGGTAAGAGAAACCTCTAAAATTAATTTAATTGGGTTTCTTGGATGGAAAAAAAAATGTATTGATTAGATTTTCTGGAAGTAGTCTATTGACATTGTAATGCTGGCCGTTGAAAACAAGAATTACTGTAAATTAAACCATTCTTTTCGATGTTGGATTCTATGTTTACATGGTTAGCTAGTTAGCCGGCTGGGTAACTATCCAAATAATGTAATTTTAAAGTTATCAGTTTTTATTTGCAGATATATTTGATGTCCCAGTAGGTGAAGAATATGAATGAATATATATTAAGTAATCATTACGTAATCGTTGATAATGTAAACATATACTCACAAATCAGATTCCGCTGCTACAGTATAAGTAAATGTTATATATACAAGTGAGTAGATTTGATGGACATGAGAATGATATTACGTTAATTTTCCTTCTTGGTTAAAAAAAGAAAAAACATATATTATGATTTTGTGATTATTTTGTATCTTTAGTAGTATTGTTTTTTTACTGATACCTTGAAAAACATATTTGAGGCTTTTAGCCATCCAAGTCACTGTTTTGTATCTTCTTGTATATTTGTCTTAGTATAGGAGAAATACATGCCACATAAAATGAAGAAGAGGTAGAATACTCCTCCAGGGCCAGGATTAAACGGCTACTGTCGTGGTGTATTCCCCGAGCCTGCATTATCTTTAAGAGTCATCTTTAAATATCGCAATCAATGATTCAGGCTGCATTTCTGAAATGTTCATGTCGTGCTCGTATGAACCCGGCGTTAAACAGACTTCGGATAGTCAGCCGTTGACCATGATTATTTCTTTAGGCACTAATTAAAATATCGGTGGAAAACAGTTCCTTTTCTACTGCTTTTTGTGTGGGAGATACAATGTTTGAACTTTTATTTATGATAGACAAAATAATTTTGTTTTGTTCGGTCACCCTACCGTTCAATTTCAGACCATACAAAAATGTTGAATTAGCATTACAGTTGCACAATAAACACAAGTGGCAGAAATAGTCAACAGCCATATATTATGACCAAAAAATTTGAAAAAAGCAACATGGACGCTAAAAAGTATGCAAAATGTTAGTTTACTGACTTAAGCATAAAGAAGCATGCGTTTACCGCTGAAGTTCAAAGTGCATGTTTTATTCAGATTTTAGCATTCGATCTGCATTCATCCATTAAGTCCACTGTGGTTCTTTGCAGTTTGCAGGGCTGTCTGACGTTTCCATTTCAGAAGACATCCCCGTTGAGGGGGAGATCACTGTCCCTGTTGGCGCTTCATCACAGGATGATACCTACTCTACACTCGATGAGCCTGTTAAGGAGACTATCGTAAGATGCCAGCATCTTTTTTAAACGCATCATCACTAAAAGTTCATATTAATACATAATAGATCTGTATGTTAATGGGTAAATGAAATGAAATTATGAAAATGAATGATGATACTCTATTAATCCCCATAGAGGAATTCTTTTTTCACCTACCCCATCTTGCTCTCCATGAGTTAAATGTAACACAGTTAATTAGTTAATTAAAAAAAAAGGTTTTCCAATAATACTGTATGTTAATTCTAATCTGTAAAATAAATAAACTTAGAATAGCATATGCAGTTTGATTTATTTTCTCTCTGCAGCTCAGGGATTTGAAAGCAGTGGGAAAGAAGTTTGTTCATGTGATGTATCCCAGAAAAAGCTCAGCATTATTACGAGATTGTGAGTAGGAAACTGATTTTGATGCTTATCATTAACATGAATTCTGCAGTTGAATTATATATTAACTTGGGGGGGCAGACGGACACCGGCAGGATTCATGGTGTTCATGTGTTTCTTTTAATGACCTCAGTCAATATAACAACTGAACTAACTGAACGCGACATATTTTCCGTCGCGTGCTCTCTGTCCACTGGTGAGAGTGTGCTCACCTGTGTGTGCGCTCATGTGTCTGTGCGTGATACAGAGAGCAGAGGAGAATTGTAAACGCGCGACCGTGTAGAGACAAAAATGACAAGCTGTTGTGTAAATAAGATAAAGAACATAAGGCTATTTAGTTTGTTTATAGGACAATAATAGGACAATGTATAGACCTGTTCTATAGGAAAGGTAACCTTAAATGACTCCTGTTGTCATCTGGCACTATATAGAAAATAAAATTAAATAAAATTAACTTGACCTTCAAGAGGGGGCGGGAGGTGCCATTGGGGGGGAGGTGTATGTGTAAATATGAAAATGGAAAGTATAATGCAGATCAGACACTAAACAAATCTTAAGGAATACTAATGCAGTGTTCTCTAAATCTTGGATTGTTTAAAACAGCCACCATTTGCCTTACCTGTTCGCAAACATTCGTTTAGCAAGTTCCAGCAGGAACTCACCGACATGTCCTCCCATGCTTTCTTTGGCGGTTCCCATCGGCGTAGTATATTTGTGAGTTGTTTCGGTTTGAATCTTTTGTCCAGATTATCCCATACAAGTTCCATGCAAGTTTGACACCTGGAGACTGGGCAAGCCTGGTCATTAGCTTGACTTGGACATTAGTTGCCTTTACTCTTGTGGTAGATCTTGCACAGTTTTTGTCAATTTCCTTAAGACTGAAGGGCTGCCTAATCTGCTGTAATCCTGTTGAAACAATATAATTATACAGCAGGTGAACAATCTAAATGTATTTAAACATATCAAATCATATTTAATTGGGAATATCACCCATGAAGACCAAACATGAACAGTAAATACATTCACATGGTGTGTTTTTGGCGGAAAACATTTTGGCTCAGCTCTTGATTTTGTCTGGTCCTTTAAATGTGAAAATGTCTGTGCAGATGAATGCGGGAGAATCAGATACCGGCAGTTCAGCTGTTATATCATAATGCACATATACGAATCATTCCAGATCAGCTTATGTTTTCTGTATTTAAATGTTTCAGTTTTCTGTCTTGTGCTTAAGCTGACAGTTTTTGACACATGGTCATTAGAATTATTAAATATGAATCTATATCAGATTTATCTGAAATAAATTTGTATCATAGTTGCCCTTTTTAAAAAAAAAAAAAAATCATATTTTAAGTGTTCTCCAACATATAATTTTTAACAGAAATCGCACGTCCAGCTCACCAAAGAAAACACAAGGTTTCCAAGTTTTTACTGATTTTTAAGACTTGCCAAACTGTGTTCATATGCCCATTGTGAAGTAAGACATTTTGGTTCATTCAAGATTCATCCAAGATTTATTCTTGGCAAAGTAGTAACTCTTCAAGTTTAAAACTGCTTTGCTCACATCAAAATAAGTCAGGATCCCTGTCTGGAATCTGTACGAGTTTGCCTTTTAAGTTTTGCATGTGCTTGAAAGTGATTGGCAGGGTTTATTTTTTTGGTTTTACGTCAGAACTGCAAATGGGAACATTTAAATGTTAGTAACCTGTCTGTGCGTTTTCTTCTTCTTCTTTTAGGGGATCTGTGGGGTCCACTACTCCTTTGTGTCACCTTGGCTCTGTAAGTTTGCTTTTACACACACATTGACTTCAGCATGGATTATACCGTAATCCCAATACATAAAGACATAATATTTTTACAGATTTTTCTCTTAAAGAGCTGCTAGATCATGATATAATAGACTTAATAGACTAGATTTTAATTCAGATTGAAAAGAACTGAAAGGTCAAAAAAGTTTTTTTTGCTGCTGCGTAAAAATGAAACGTTTCTCCATTACGTGGTCTGCCATCAGTCCAGTCAAAGGTGAAGAGCACTTCAAAAATGGCAGGCTGAATTCATGGCCCACTATAGATCCGCAGATGGCCATGACAACCTAAATCACTTATTGTAATGGTCATTTGCTAGAAAGGCCACAGAAACAGTCACTAACCTTTAAGGCAGGGGCTGCACTGGTGGATTGTCTGGGTTACAGCTCCACCATTTAGTGGGACAACCAAGAAAATAATCCTATATAAGGATTTGAGGGAGCTCAAAATTACTACTTGATTTCCTTACAGTGAGAGTTGTATTACTGTCTAAATCGAATTTTCTTGACATGCACTCTAGCAATTAATTTATCAGAAAGATAATGGTTTAGTCAAATGATCTTTGTGTATGTGACCATGAGTCTCACTGCTGTTTTTTGTGCTGTTTTGTATTACTGGGTTCCTTGTAATGACAGATTCATGAGCGCCATTGTAGCATAACATTTTCCAGAAAGGCCGCCTTTGTTCACTTATAAGGCCAAGAAATGGGTCTACAAGCTGGACCAGTAAAACGGCATTCGCTAGCATGCATTAAAATCAACCAGTAGATGATCAGTTCTCCACAACATCCGTGGTCTGATTTTCCCATCTACTGCTTGGCTCTACCCCCGTGACACAGGGGTGCCTGCAGGATCCGGTGGTGGGGACTATCTTTTTCTTTATGACAATTTGCTTCCTTTATTTTCAAACGATAAGCAAAACATTCTGCCCACCTCACCTGTCCTGTCTGTTGTAAGTGCATCTGAACACATAGAAACCTGAGCTGAGAAGAATAGTCAACAAATACAAAAGAACATTTGAGAGTGTGTTGTTCTTGTTTTAGATGTAATCAAGATTTAATTGTATCCTGAGTAAAGTATTGTTTTTCGAATGTGTGTCTGTGAATTTTTATGGAAAAAAATGAAACATGAATTTCTGGTGTTGGATCAAGACATTATCATTCACATCCATGTGAATTGTTTCCCAGTATGTTACAAGGAGGCTCTGCAGACAGTAAAGATGATGGCGGGCCACAGTTTGCGGAGGTCTTCGTGATCATCTGGTTTGGCTCAGTTGTTATAACACTTAACTCCAAACTGCTTGGTGGTACCATGTAAGTACTGACTTAAACTTATATTTTATACCCCGTGGCCAGCAGAATAACCATATTACTGTTGGGTCTATGAGGAAGACCCTCAACCCTGAAAACTGCTCCAGAAAAGCTGTAAAAATGTCTGACTCTGTTCTCTGACCCCAAGCCTTACTCTGTATGTGTGTTTCATAGGTGATTAAGTCGGAATATGTGAAAACCAAAGAATGTCTGTGTATTTGTAATCATATTAATGACAAGAAGTATTATCAGCTGGTATAGAAGCAAGTCAGTGACATTTGACATTTTCTACATTTATTTCGCCGACACTGTTATCCAAAGTGACATAGATTTTTTGAGGAAGCAGGATCCACTAAACCCTGGAGTAATTGGGGGTTTAGGGCCTCGCTAAAGGCTAAATGGCTCCACTGTGAAATCACTCTACCAATGCAGGGATGTGAGCCACTGACCTTCCTCTTGCAGGCCTAATTCTCGGAACCACATAACACCTCGCCGTTACCCTGAAATTTTGATTAAAATCTTAAATCGGTGGTAGCGCATTTATGTATTATTCGGTCAACTTTAATTAGTCAACCTTTGAAAGAATTCTTTGCAATAAACAATAGCTATACATAAAATTGTATATTTCAACAGTTTTTCCATGACGAAGGCTATAGATCTTTTAAAATGTTTTGTATTAAGTATATAACAAAGTTGCTTTTGTGTATTGGCTCAGATTGTATGTTTTACTGTTTAAGTTGCCTGTGAAACCCCATTGGCTTTTTCTTGTCATACTTTCAATGCTGTTGTTATTAAGAACCATTAGCCTGAGATGTTGTATGCTTGTTGTAATGCATCTTGCTGGTTATTGAGGCACAGCTAGGGCAAGGGGAGCGCCCAGCGAAATCTGTAATCTCTGTGGCTTTTGAACCATGTTAGCTGCAGCCTTCTTAAGAAAACCCGACTCCTGTTTAGACGACAATCTAAACACAGTACCAAAGGAAAGCGATATGACTAAAAAGTTCCGGGCTCAACTCCCAGGAAGAATCTAATTAAGTCCAACCCAATCTCCTAGGAGGGGGGAAAAGCTGAAATAAATAAAATAAAACTTTATTATGCCATAAAGAAAATTTTGATTTAAGTCTGACAGTTTAAGAAAGAGCACATCTGTAACTAATCATATGGCATGTACCAGATGCATATGGAGCAAAAAGATGTTACTTTACAAATCATAGACGAGGGAGTATTAAAAGAAACATATAATAATGTTTTTTTTTTATTAGACTTTAAAAGTATGACCTGATGATGAGAATGATTAATATTATTACTGCTTATCATTATTAGTCACAGTGTTGTTACAGTGATTTAATGTTTTGGAGGGGAGTCTTAATTTTTACTAGTTTACATGGCATAAGTGAGAGTACAGCCGTAGTCCATGGGTGAATGAGAGATGCAGTAAATCCTGCATAAGGCTGATGAGTCTCATACCAGAACGGAACAGCTTCATTAAAACAAGTGCCGTAAAAAAAACTCTTGCGTGTTGGTCTTTCTCCAGCTCATTTTTCCAGAGCCTCTGTGTGCTGGGGTATTGCATCCTGCCCCTTACCGTGGCGATGATCGTGTGCAGACTGGTGCTGCTGGGAGGATCTGGCACTGTCAGCTTCATAGTCAGGCTCATCATGGTGGTCGCCTCGTTCAGCTGGTCCACGTTCGGTGAGTCTGCCCGTGTGAGCTTCCGCTGTCAAGAATTTGGTGAATTTATGCGGAATTACAAAGACAATTACACACTTTAACCAGTAGGTGGCGACGTTGTGCCTTCGCTACTGGAAAGTCGCCGGCGAAGGTTTGCGTGAAGAAACGGCTTATACATAATTGAATGAAAGTCTGGAGATCTTCATGATGAATTGGCCTTAATGTTATCTTGCCACGCACTTGTGTTCCAGCCTCAACAGCCTTCTTGGCGGATAGCCAACCTCCAAATCGGAAAGCGCTGGTGGTGTATCCCATTTTCCTCTTCTATTTTGTCATTGGTTGGATGATTCTCACATTTTCGCCGTCTTCTTGAAGTGGACCCTGATGGTGTCTTCTGTTTAAACTTAAAAACTGGACCCTTTTCTGTGCAGGAAGTTAAAAACAGCTGAACTCACTCTTTTTTTTGTCCTAAATTGAGAGCAGAAGGTATGTGACTGGTTGTAAAGCCAGATTAAAAAGAAAAAAAGACTTGCATGTCTCAGATGTATTAAGGGCATAACTGATTACTTATTGGTGGATGTATTATGCTAAAGGTATGACTGGGCATGGTGTGTTCCTCCCTTTAAGTTAAATATGTTTTGTTAAAACAGTGCAAGTGCCATTCTTGGTGTAAACAACTTGGTTTGTTCGATCCCAAGAAGTTTAGCCTTATTAAAAGAATAAAGCTGCAAGGAGATGTTTCTAAAATCCAGAAAGCTTTATTTCACACTAAAATAATTAAATGTCATTTTTTTCCCCTTTCTGCAAATTAATTAAAAAAATAAAAGTGTGTAAAACTGAGCACTGTCCTATACTGTAGACTGAGCTTTTCCATTGCTGGTCTTATCAGCTCACTGTATAAGCTGCCTTTTGTTCCATTCAAGCATATAATTAGTCTTGGTTTAGCTGTTGACAAAATGGGTGGTTTTTCAAATCAAGTTAAACGTAACACAAGCCGAGGACTCGCTGTTAATGCTGTTTCGTTTTAACTTATTTTGAACACGTAAAGTAACCAAACACTCAGATTTCAACTATTTTTGGTTTAGCAATTAGGATTTGAAATTTATAATCCAGGTTCAGTTTATATATATTTTTTTTATGCTTATCAAATGACAGGACCATAAGCCGGCCACTTTATTATGATTAACCATCAAAACATGTGTCCTTCGCTTTCCAAGGACAGCATGATTAAAAAGTTTTACACCATGTTCCTCTGCTGGCTAAATTTGCGGTTAACATGGTACCAGTTTCTCTGAATTATTTAGCTAAATTTGTTTTCAATCAGGTTGTTCTTTTAAGCAGCAGTTAAAAGGTTGGCTAAATAAAAGGTCAGGATACACAGTGAGCCGCCCCTGCAAAAAACCTCTCGAAGGCCAGTTTGGCGCCGTTCGTTAACATAGATATGTTGTTGAGTAGCACTGCCTGTCATACTTTCCATTCTGCCAGGAATCCTGTTTTTTATTAAATTCAGTCCATTCCTCTTTGCTTCAAAACTGTATGTTATTTCTAGACAATTTACACATGAATCCAGTGGTGAAGGCCTGATATATTTATGGGAAATATAGAGGTTCTGAGATTGTCTATGTGTGTAACATTTTTTTTTGTATGTATAATGAAAGTTACTTCTGTACATATGTGATTATGTTCTACTTGAGGAGTAGGCTGTCCGAAATGTATATTCCTGTTTAATATTTATGATTTGTTAATCATTAAAAGAGTATTTATATTTAGTTATTAGCAGTTGTTATTCAATTTCCGACAATGGGGAGAGGCAAATTCCAAACTCTTGTTTAGCTCCTACAGGAATTTATATATATATATGTAACATTTTTTTTTCTAGACATCAGAGATTAGAATTAATTGAATGCCCTTTGTGTAGTGTTCCCTGTTACCTTCAAGGTCACAGTAACCTATGTTCCTTTTAAATTGTTCCCAGATCTCCTAATTACACATCTCTCAGATTTTCTGTAATTTTTCTGAAATTTTGAAATCATGGTTAGAGGTATCTTCACACTCTTTGGATGAAATGCGAAAATATGTTTGTGAGAAGCTGATGGAGGTGAGCAAGTGAGATCTTTTTGAAAGCCATGCTCAATAAAGTAATGCCTTAATATGCATTGTGTTTTCCTGTGACCACATATAATCTTGTTGTATGGCGTACAGTGGATATTTTTGAAGAAGACTTCTGGCTTCATGTATCTTGGTGAAAGCTGTAAGATTTCGGTTTTTGAAGTCATTTGCCAAATAGGTTTTAGATTTAGATGTGGATTTTCCTAATAATGTATGAAGTTAAAAGCTATTGGGACTTATATAATGTACAAGGATGCACATATAGTATAGGCCTTTTATTAACAGCAGTGTATGTGATAAACATGTAGCACAACCTTAATGATTAATTCAGGTACATATTTGGCTACTATTTTTTTTGCTCATTGTGTTTGTTACCACTGACAAAGATGCACGTTAAGAAGTGAGTTAAATCATAATGTGTCGCTTCATTTTTGTGCATTGATTTCTTTCTTTGATAAAAGAGGCAAGAAATATTACACCGTGACACTTTTGTCAATGGAAAACAACTTCCTTGTTCTGGAGGCAGAATTATCTTACTTCCATAATGAAACATCATCTTCATACAAAGGTAAGATTTCAAAACCTCAAAATACTGTCATGTCCATTTATGTCATGCTTATAGGTCAGTGTGCTTGTTCATGCTTTAAGGTAACTATTAGCATTATATGCACATAGCAATGACTAACTGCAGAAATATGCACCAGAAATCTGAACGATAAACACCAGGAAACCATTACTTAGACCTCTTGGAACAATGATTAAATGTTGTCAAACTTCAAAGGCATATATTGCTTTAATGGGAAATTCTAACTCAATGGGATACTGCAGCATTCAGAGACCTAGTTTGGAAAGCATAGCTGTACACAGAAATAGCAATAAGCTCATATCCAACTGAGATAAGGCACCAAAGTCAGAACACAGTGAACTGTAGCATAAATTAAAAGTAGAATTGCTTGCGTAAATTCAGGAGTCCTCTTGCCCACCTGATTGGCTTAGAGTCTTGTGTATTGAATGTCATTTGGGCTGCTACATACTATCAGTGGCTCTATAGCAGATTTTCTTCTGCTCGGTGACTTCAGGAAAGCATGGAGCTTGGCTGTCATATGGGAGAGAATAAGGCCTTGAACTGAACTGAAGGTATCTTGCATGAGTCTGGCATTGGAAAGAAAGTTACACACTTGTCTTGATACTGATTTAAAGCCCTGTGGGTTCATGTAAAGTTTGGTAGTCTATATATAAATGTACAGTCGACACTTCCCCATGTCGCTGGGGGTAGGGGTGCGGGCCCCCCACAGTCTGGAAAAACTGGCTAAAATTTTCTGGTCTCCTTGGTGAGCAGACCAAAGCGAAACTAAAAGATCCCTGCAAGGTTGCTGCGAGGTATCATGTGAGAGGCTGGCTTAAGCACACTCGACATCCTCCAAACCAGCAAATATGCAATTATGAGTTATGAACGTTTTTGTGGGTAATCTGCTGGCCTTCGCGTGTCCCCTGCGGCATTTGAAAAAGTCCCAAAAAATCCGCATTTAATTTCTCACGCAGAGATACATACGTACATGTGGGTACCACTTGTAAATGGTAGTAACTCGTTAATAAAAAGAAAACTGTGTTATAACTTGTTTAAAATTTTCTATTAATAATGTGTTACAACCTAATTAACCAGATTATAAACCATTCATAAACGCTTTGTATGGGTTGCCTTATTGTAAAGTGGCACCTACATACGTGTGTGTAAAAGGTGTAATACAGATATGTCTTCCAAGTCTTAAAATGATATAAATTTAGTTGATCGGGGGGGGATGTATAAGCAAAAATCAGTGTATATGCGAAAGAGAAACTGAATTATCACCTGAAACCAAAATAGTACTATTTCTTTATTAAACCGACATTCACCAACTGTCCTGGAAAATGATTTCCTCCATCCTTGTCACCCTGAGCAGAAGATGACGGATGTATTAGAGCGTGGATGGATTGATGGTCTTAGACTAGTTGGACTCAAGAATGCTGATATTAGTGCCCAGCAGATATGCAGTTGCATGCCCTCCTTTTTGAGTTCATCTTCGACGGCCAGGAAGAGTAACGATGAGCCTTCAAGCAGAAAATCATGTGGCAGGAGCTGAAAAATTGGACTCAAAACGTCATATTTATTTTGGGTTAAGTATAAAATCCAAACCATTATCAGAAGGATGTGTTCTAATAAACACATTTAAACAAAGGCAGAATAATCACATATGGTTGCTGTCATTCCATTATTTTATAAATGTAAACACCTAGATAGCTTTCATTAATCATTTTCCACATTATAGCAAGGGAGTCTATGTGCTCTGTACTAAAGACTCAAACTCAGTTTTTTTTCCTTCAAAACATTAAAACGTTTCATTGCACTACACCAAAATTACATCCTTATAATGACAAACAAAGAGAAATTTGACACATTAGGGACATCCTAACCCAGTATTCTTCAATATGTCTGATAGGAGAGAGCAAGTCACTGCCATTGGCTGACTGCCTCAACTCACCGTGTAGATAGGTTGGACACTACTGCAGGTTTAGCGGAAATTGTATATTCTCTGCCTGCGTAGTTTTTCAAAATCACTTTTTCTGCATCAACCGCCATTGTTGCCAAAGCATTTCTGTTCTTCCGAGAGCTCTATTGATGTGACCTTACAAATGGGATCAAAGAATAATGGCATAAATGAAAAGCTTCAAAGTATATAAGGTAATGACAAGAATTAATTCACATGAATCATTTTTTCTGCAACCAGGAAATGGCAAAATTGACAATGTGACCGGGCCTTTGACAGGGTCATACTGTCCTATTTTCAAGAAATTGTCTGTTTGGGGCATCACCCAGAACATTTCATGTGCTGTTGCCTTAATTACACTCAGATGTGGCTCTTTCACAGACATACATACAGACATACACTGAGTACCACTTGTTAAGGACATAAATCAAGCACAGGGCTGTGGATTAGCGTTTCTGCCGTAGGTTAACCAAATAGGCTTTACGTTTGGTGCATTATAAAAAGACGATTTTGTTGCATCATGATATATATTAATATTAATGACAAAAACATATAATTACAATGTTTATGCAAAGTTGCTCTTTTCATGAAAAGGGGGTCTTTATCAGCTTCTTGCATGTGTTATGTGCTTCAGTCCCCTGTAAGGTATCCCTTCAGCTAGCTAGAAACATTTCTACAGTCTCAGGCACAGAAATGCCAGACCTTGACGTGTGCAGATATGTTACCCATTGTTTACAGAGGTTTCCTCCCGTAGCCCATAAGCACATGGTGAGCCTAAATTTAGTTTCTAGGCTAATCACAATTATTTACGCACAAGCAACTTTATTGTTGATGACAGGAAATCACTGAGACAGGAGAGAAAAACCTGAACATAACTGAATATGATTCATGCAAAGTTATTAAAAAAATCTATATCCACACACATGTTTATACCTATATATGCAAATTAAGAGTAATACAATAAAAAAAGAAGAATTTCTTCTCTTCTTCAAAAAGTTGAAATCTTCTTGGACAGCTAGACAAACCTCTTCTCAGCCTTAGCCAATCCATATATTTATTAAATTTCACCACCAGCTCAATAAATTAATTAAATAGCTCAGAGAGGTAGTGATTAGGTAGTAGTTGAGTCAAAAAATACACTGGTGCATTGGACAGTTGTTACAAGTACAGGGGTGACTTTTGGTTTTAATATGGTTAAGCTATCACACTTTGACAGACAGATATCATAGTTTTACACCAACATGAAGGTCATTTAAACAACCCTTTATAGATGTTTTTTAAGGATGCTATTTCCACATGAAAACAAAGGTAACATGAATCCTTAAATCAAATGTTAGCGCGGTGTTTCTGCAGTCACATTACACTTGTGTGAAATACATGTGTACGGAGCTGAGATACAAGAACTAAAAAACTCCTGCAAAGCTCGCTGCTCCGCACTAACATCAGGCCCCCACTTCTGGTTCACATGAACCATGGTCAATCCTTCTTCAAAGCAGGGGTGCAGATGTAACATCTGCTATCTTCTAAGGTGACCTTTTAGCTCATTAGGTAGCACTATGGCTTCACACCTTCGTGCTTGAAGCTTATATTCCTGTCCCAGAGAGTTAAGTGAACCGGTGTTTCTAAACTGCGAGTACTCTTAAAGTATGTGTCCTGTGATGGTCTAGAACAGTGTTTCTCAATCCGGTCCTCGGGGGCCCACAAACAGTCCATCTTTTTGCTCTGGGAGGGAGCAGAAATGTGAACTGTCTGGTGTGGAACATCTGTGGGTCCTTGAGGAGCGTGTTAAGAAACAATAAACTAGAATTCTGTTCAGCATGGCCCTTGGTCTATATCCCATGCTTCCTGAAATGTTCCAGGCTCACTGAAATCATGTATTGGACAAATGATTATGGATAGACATATTTATGCAGACGCTTCCCGAGTTACGATGGTCCGTGTTACGATATTTCAACCTTATGATGGGTAGATGATTTTCACTTTGAATACATTATTCAATCAACTGCATGAGACATTCAACACTTTTTTATGTTAGGCTTTGTTTTAATGATTTGCCTACCTGTAGGCTAAGGAAAGTATTCCATGCATGTTTTTAAGGTAGGCTATAGGCTAGGCTATGATGTATGTTAGGTTAGGTGTACTGTATTAAAAGGCATTTTCGCCTTATGATATTTTCGCCTTACGATAGATTTGGCAGAACACAACCCCATCTTAACTCAGGGAGAGGCTGTATAAGGAAGAGGGATATATTGTCATACCATGAAATGAAAATCTGATAAGCTTCCTGTATTTGTAATTAGACCTTTCGACAATAAGAAAATATATTTCAGTTTTGTTGTTTTGTACACTCTGCATTGCTACTATGCTTTGAAGATTTCAAGGCTTGTCCTAAGCTTCTCGATGCCCCTACTGGCAAGACCATGAAATTACAGTCTCCATCCATCTCTACAGCCATCCATCTCTCCTCTGATTGGGCAAATAAATAAATAAATAAATCCTCACCTTATCCCACAGATTTAGCCAGTGACTATTATCCATATGCACTTTACAGACTCTGGCATAATGGGCTCTGCTGGTGTGACTGGTGGGCCGACTGAGATAGATGATCGTCATGTTGGATGTCCTTTCACCAGCAGGAAGTCATTCGGCTGGTGTGGCTAGGGGTAGGGGGTGGCATGGGGGGCGGGGCATCTATGTCCCTTTATCTCTGTGTATGTCCCAGATTATTTCATTCCTCATCTCTACCATGTTATCCATATCAACTGTACTGTTAAAGTGCTTGGACACATCATTGATCACAGAATAACAAATGCAGAAAATACATTGAATTCCTATAGTTTATATGCAGTGCCAGTCCCATTAAGCTTCATAGGTACAGGTAGGTAACCTAAGGCACCGTCATGTCATACCACTCTCTGTATGTTCCCTCTGCCCCTAGAAGTGCTCGTGTCCTCTGTGATGTCGACACTGTACAGCTACGTGATGGTGGGGCGAGAGGTTGGGGCACCAGTGGTGAAGTTTGCCTGGAGCTCCACGTGAGCTTCGACCAGCACTGTTTATATCTGTCAAATCATCCTGGGCCAGAGCTTACAGACAAATTAATGAAGTATTAAGCCCAGCAGTAAACACTATGGAATTTGAGTATTATTATGTAGGTATATGTTATAAGCAAGTGCGTTTCTCTCTTCAGTGGCTCAGTGGGATAGGAGGCTGGGCTGGTGACCAGAAGGTTGCTGGTTCAAATCCTGTGTAAATTTACTGTTGGGCCCCTGAACGAGGCCCTTACCCCCCAAATTGCACCAGGGACTGTTCGACCCTGCTTTCTGAAAAAAATGAACAATGATGTTGTAATGTATCACAACACATGCATGTAAAACACCTTGGGGTGACTCCGTTGTGAAAGGCGCTATATAAAAATAAATTGAATTTAATTGAATTGAGTAAAAGTGTCTGCTAAATAAATAAAATGCAAATAAGCCGAAATGAGGCTTCCCTTTATGTTCACTGCTGTTACACTGATTCTTTCTTTCTCTAAACTTCTACTCTTCTGAGTACCACATGCTTTTGATGATCTTTCCATAGCACTGTCTGTGGCTCTTCTCATTTTTCGACAGCAAGCTGGCCAGCAGATCAGGCGACATTCTGCCCCGTAGCCGACGGCGAGCTGCCGTGTCTCTGGTCAACCATCATCATCCACACGTCTTGGACTATCAGTGTTACGTCTAATTCTGACCATGTGTTGGCATCAAATGAGGGGGCCCTTCAGAGCTCACTTCATAGCATATCGCTCCGACAGCATGCAACTCTTCTTTTATTGCTTGAGGCTCACCATTCTCCTTGGAATTTATGGAACCGTCTATGTCTCCTGTAGGCAATGGCTAGCCCTGAATGCTAGTACCTCATTACTGAATTTAGTTGCAGGAACTTGATTTCATAATCAGCACTTCCTACTCAAATGTGCCCATCTGTGAGTGACGTATGGCATATAACTCATGACATCACAGTCATAATGACTGAAACAGTAAAATCTTTACTAAGAAAAGTTGTATGTAGTGGTGGGATGTAGTGAAAAGTTATCAGGCTGGTGTATTTGGATTATTATAAATGTCAAAATTTCAAATTTCAGTGACAAAATGGTTTTTAATAGTATGCTCATGGTGTAAGCTAAGGGGTATACGAGTCTGTGTACTAAAAATGCAGTTCACTGTTAGGTGTTCGTTCACAAATTAATTATATTGCAAGGAATCTTCCCATTTTACACAGTTGTGAGTCTGGAGCCAGGCAGGGACACCTGTCCATCGCAGGGCACACAAACACACACTGACACACTTGGCGGAGGGGCCGAGGCAGGGAACCTGTCCATCGCAGGGCACACAAACACACACTGACACACTTGGTGGAGGGGGTGAGGCAGGGACACCTGTGCATCGCAGGGCATGCAAACACACACACTCACACACTTGGCGGAGGGGGCGAAGCGGGGACACCTGTCCATCGCAGGGCACACAAACACACAGTCACACACTTGGCGGAGGGGGTGAGGCGGGGACACCTGTCCATCGCAGGGCACACAAACACACACTCACACACTAAATCCTACATTATGGTAAAATCAGGGATACTGCTTTCTCAGTTTATCCATGTCTTTAAACTACTTAGTGAGGCTGAAGTAGCCAGAGGAAATCCACACTAAAGCACGTTTTATACATAGCCCCCCTATTTCAGAGCACCACAATGTTTGGGACATAATAATGGTGTGTATATTAATACAAGTGTGTATATTATAATAGTCATATTTAGCACTTTGTTGCAAATCCCTTGCATTGCAACGACTGCTTGAAGTCTGCGACTCACAGACATCATCGGGTGCTGAGTATCTTCTCTGGTGATGCTCTGCCAAGCCTCTACTGCAGCAAAGGCACACCTGCCTCCTGAAGACTGTTTCTGATCTGTTGGACAAGTGTTTGGGGATATTTCTTTATCATAGTGAGGATTCTTCTGTCATCAGCAGTGAAGGTCTTCCTTGGCCTACCAGTCCATTTGCGGGTGCTGAGCTCACCAGTGCATTCTTTCTTCTTAATGATACGCCAGAGTGTTAATTTTTGTAATCCTATGGTTTGACCAAAGTCTACCTATGGTTTTATTCTTGTTTTTCAGCCTCATAATAGCTTCTTTGGTGGTTGGTCGTTAGTGCTGCTGCCTCACAGTGAGAAGGGCCTGGGTTTGATCCCGGGGTAGCCCGTGGAGTTTGCATGTTCTCCCCATGTTTGCATGGGTTTCCACCAGAGGCTCCAGTTTTCTCCCACAATCCAAAAGTGGGATAGGCTCCGGTCCCCCCACGACCCCAGTTGGGATTAAGTGGTTAGGCTGATGCATGGACTTTCACTGGCACAGCGTTTCTCGACATGTTTAAAAATGGCAACTACAGACCCCATATGGCAGAAGCAAGCCTAGGTATCTTATCCCTGCACTAATGAAGCAATGAAACACACCAGAGTAAATGACAAACAGCTGTGAAACCAAATGTCCCAAACATTATGGAGGGCACTGTACATGGAGAGAATGCGCAAACTACACGCAGAGGTGGAGATGGGACCCAAATCCCCAGTCCTGGAAATGTCATACTACAGTGCTTCTGATGCTGATGTTTTGAGATCTCCTGGCCCAATCTGGAGATCCAACTCTGGACCTTGAAGACCAAAGCAGATTTAAATTCTGAATTTCCTTACCCAAATGGAACGCAATGCTTTATTTTGTCTAACAAAACAGAACAGAACATTTTACCAGTATCGTTCTACATCAGGGGTGGCTAATCTTATCCAGAAAGGGCCGCTGTGTGTGCGGGTTTTCGCTGGAATTCCCTAATTAGGTTACTAATTAGAGGACTGATCGGCTGAAGACTCCTCACACCTGGGTTTGAACAGCTGGGCTAAAGGTTATCCCAAAAACCAGCACACACACCGGCCCTTTGCGGATAAGATTGTCCACCCCTGTTCTAGATCTTTCAGGTTATCAGCAGAAAGCAGGCAGCAATGTTCTAATTGAATGGTGGTAAGTTTTATCCTTTTACAGTACCTGATCATGCTTCCATGTACACCACTCCGCACTTCCCTTGGGCTTATCAACACTGACACGAGTCAATGCAAGTGAGCTGTGCAGACATTTTCCTGGAATACTGCTCACCTGGCTCATAGAATGAGAAATACCAGCCAATCATTCTGTGCAAGGGTGGTATGGAATGGTTTATCATATCTGTCCGACCATTGTTTTGCAGCCCTTTTCAGCTTAATGAACATGGACTTATTTTTACGATTTTCTAAGGAATTGCTTTCGCGCAGGGGTCAAAACAGTCACACGTCAAAAAAAATCTGTACGCTGATTATCAATGTGTAATTGGCAACAGCCAAAGTTTATGTTTTTAAATAGACGATACAGTGTCCCCAGAAATACAGATCAAACTGATTTAAATTCCGAATTTCCCAAATTGTTTCCTTAATAGGGTTTCAGGACAATGAATGCTGAACCTATGAGCATAATTAGCAGATTTAAAAAGTATTTTTGTTTGTTTTTTTGGCTTTATCAGATAAAAATACTGCAGAAATATGCAGGTTTTGAAACTGTCAGAAGTATACTTCACTTCTTTAGGTTTCTACAAGTAAAAGGGCTGTGAAAATGGGCTTGTTAGCCACTTCTCATTCACTGGAAGTTGTCATGGGTCTGAGAGATATGCCCGAGTGAATCTGTGAGTCTAGTCTCACCGAAGCGAACCTGACAGTTCCCCTTAAGGTGAGACACGGCACATTCCCGAAGGGGTCCGTAGTGACATATTTCTGTCGGAGCCAGCGGCCTTACACAGCGGTTTTATGCTTAAATAATCATTCACATACTGTAGCTTCCTGAATCTATCCTTGCAACAAGCTCAAGTGCCACGAAAATTTGTGGTGTTGTTGTCGTAATTATTATTGGCATTAGCATTAATGCATAATGTTGGCTCAGTGGGCAGCACAGTTTCCTCTCACCTCCTGGGTTGGTGGATGGACTCCCACCTGCGCTCTGAATGTGGAGTCTGCATCTTCTCCCCATGATGCATGGGTTTCCTCCTGTTACTCCAGATTTCTCCTGCAGGCCAAAGGCATGCAATTAGGCTAATTTGTTGCTCAAACTGCCCCACAGAGTATAATTGTATGTGTAAATGTAAATTCCCTGTGATGGACTAGCACCAGTGTTGGACAAGCTACTTGTAAAGTGTAGTGAGCTAAGCTATCAGTTACTCAACAATAAATTAAGCTTCACTACACAAAAGCTAC
>JAODLD010000002.1:949270-963998 GCA_026781065.1 Mormyrops boulengeri
CCTCCATCCTCTTGTGCTGTGTGTGACTGTGTGTGTGTCACTCTCGGTCGCTCTGCTAGTTCCACTGCCATACGCATTCGCATTTCGATAGACAGGCAGTAGAAGCAGAGTGGAAGGTCGCGCATGAACATGCTTTATTTCTGTCTGATTGTTGCGTTTCAAAATCATACTGCAGAAGAAACCTCTGCTTTTCTCAGACATGTCCTGGAAGTTGTAGCTTTTGTGGACGCTACATCGCTACTTGATCAAAAAAATAACGTAACTACTGGAAAATTATTTGATTCAGAAGTCAGCGACGCTACAGGCAAGCTACTTGAAAATGTAGTTAAACTAATAGCTTCGCTACATGTAGTGGCGCAACCGCCCATCACTGACTACCACCCCATCTAAAGTGCAGCCTAGCCCGGTGCCCTACACTGCCTGAGACAGGGTCCAGGCTCCTCTCCCACAGCTGACACCAGGATAAGTGGTTTGGAAATAGAGGGATGGATTATTATTACTATTTGGAATTTGTGAAAAAATTGTGGGCTTCCCAATAATGCAAGTGAGGTACATCCTACAGCATGAATTTTAATCCCTTCTGTGCTGCATTAGCTTTCTGTAGTAAATAGGACCAGGGAATGCAAATTAGCCCAGTTTGTTTGGGCCAGGTGCTCGCGTTGCCCTACAGTGATGTATGCTGCTGGCTCAGCCTCCAAAGGGCTACAAATGAAATTCTGAATGTAAATTAATTCCTACACTATTTCAAGGTTACATTATGGTTCACAACCAGAATACGGCTTGAATATGGGTACTATGATAGTTATAATATGACAAACAGAATCTGAATAGGAATGTCGGTCCTTGTTTTATTTGTCATGAAAAATCAAAGGCAGGCTGGTGACATCAGAGGAGAAAAATGCCCGTGACACACTATTTACGCCTATTTCTGAATTTAAATGGGTGTTTTCAAACAAGTTTCAGCAACCGATGGGTAATTGTGAACAGCAAGGTCTTCCTGAAGTACACAAAATTTACAGTATAAAGTGACAAGATGCATAGTTAAAATAAAGCCAGAGCACTCTCAGACATCCTAAAGGAGAAGGCACATTCATCCAAGCAGCTGTAATGCATCACTAACATAAACACATAAAATTTATAGTACACGATCCACTTTATTTTGTTAAAGGCTATGCAAAGTAAAACAGATGGAAATATACATCAAATTATCATATGACTATAAGTGCCTTGTTTACTAGAACTGTTTATTTGTATTCTAAAATTTCTAGATTTTTGAAAGTAAGTTACATAACATGAATACATTATGAATCATTTTAATTCGGCTAAAGGAAAAAGCTAACATTTAAATATGCAGTATCAGTCCGCAGGTTTTGCACACCTGCTTGACAGTATAAATTAAAAAGTAGAAGATGGCCTTCTGGACTGTTGAGACAAAATTTTAAATGTCCAACCATTGTGGATTGGTTAGGGTGAGCATGAGTTCTGCATGGGTGGCTCCCACTCTCTAGAGTTGCTTTTCCTTAATTAATCTCAAACAGCATGGCTTTGACAGCTCACTTCAATGGCCTGCCATCCCATCAGGATTATGGCTGATTGACTGGTCTTCTTCAGCAACACCACAACCAGAACAGGTCCAAATTGTGCAAGAACTATCAAGCAAAGAAAGAAAGTCAACTCTAGTGACCTAGCCTGCTCAGTCACATGGCCGTAGTGCCATGACTGACGCTGCCTCACAATGCTGGTTATGGCTTGCCCAACTTGTATATGACGAACTCCACAGAAACGTCAAAGCAATGCAACCCAAAGGTACCCTACTGTACATTCCTGGGAATCTGGGAAATAGCTAGGAAGACGAGACAAGTGATTAATTACTGAAACTTGTCAATCAAATGGTTTGCGTTTGTGAAGGCACACAAGGCAACACAAGGTGTTATCAAAGAAAATGGTTGCTGTTTTTGAGGAATTCAAGATTGAGAAATAACGTCCTCTGGGCTGTCTAGTTGGACGAGAGAATAAGTCAGCAGCTCGCTTACCCTAAGCTTTCTGCGCTGGGGGAAAGACCCCCACCCAGTCGAGGCAATTAACAGGCACCAGCCGTGCGCTGTTAGCATTTTTCACAGTGTGGCTACCCGGCTTCCTGTGAAGAACCTTTTGCAGCTCACTGCCTGCGTGGTGCAGGTGAGAACTGCCAGTGCACAGTGGATTCCCAGTGGGTCCTTCTGAAACAGTGGTTACAGGTTTCTGGTGGTTCAGAATTTGGAGTAATAAATGCTTCATTTCAATAAAACCTTTTCATGTATAGGATGGTAAAATCACTTCATTCACTTTCCCTAATGTCCCAGGCTTTCTTGATGAATGTACTGTAGTTTATAGATACTACAATGAGGTATGTTGATGGGTTTCACTTATCTTCAGTACAAATGCCTTGTGCGGCTTACAAACCAACTAGAATGGTCAGGATTTTTTGAACGGCTTACTTTTTACTACTTGTATGTTTGGACTTTGTTAACAGGATTTCTTGGTGTGGATCAAAAGATAGATTCGGTGCTGATTTGCATCATTATTGAGACAGGAGATATAGGGTTTTCATAACAGGCAGTGTTGGATGGAGTTGTGTGAAGTTGTAGCTAAGCATGAAATATTGAACACGGAAAACCTTTCTGAAAATGAAGGCCCTATAGTTCTAATATAGTTTCCCCCAAAGCTAATTGCATGACACGCTTGTTATGGGTGTTTCCTGGCTGTGTCTCACTCCTCATCAACAACAGTAACGCCTTTCTTCTTAAGTTTAGTGTGATAATTTACCCAGACTGACAGCAAAATACTTTGTACTTCTCTACTGAAACACATGCTACATTTCCTCGAGTACAATCACAACATCATGGCATAGATGAATAAAGAGAAGCCTATTTTTTGCATCAATTTTGAGTTATCTGGAGTTTAACACAATGCTATTTGGACTATGCAATGCTCCAGTAACTTCTCATGCTTCATGGAGCATCTCCAGCAGTGAACATTTCCAGTTCTTAATACCATAGCAGCATCTAGATATTATCTTTCTTCATCCTTTTCAAACTCAGAGGATCTTGAAATTGTACTTTATGTATTTGTGCATATGAGATACTTTTAAAGAAGAAACTCAAACTTCGCTGATTTAAGGAACTAGACATGAGGAAATAAAGAACTGGAAATTATTCAATCAATAGTGTATTAATAAGGAATTAGTATTTATTGAGAAACATTCTAGTCTACTGCGATGGGGTTAGTTGACATTGTTGACATTGCTGTCAGCTTATAGGTGGGACTTCGACAATCAGGAGACAATGCTCTTTGAAATGAACTAGAAAAATGCCACATTGTCCCATTTCGCTGTCATCGATAAGGACAGGCCTATAAAAACAATGACCTGTATGAATTAGTGCTGCCTGTCCAAGGTTTCTCTGATATGTTAGTTCTATGGATCAATAAGGCCGTCTCTTTTGTGCATAAATAGCAAGGGCTGTGTTACTGTTTGTGCCATTATACCCACTGTAGCTCTGGAAATCAAGTGCTGCATTTGTGAAGGAAGTTCTGACCCATTTCATGGGATTTGGCTTTGAAAAGAGCCACAAAGGACTCATTTCTCACACAGTATTAAACTTTGCTGTACAACTGGAAAAAGAGACGTGGACCATATGCTTAGTTAATTTGTGAAATTTTCTGTTACAGTGCAAAACTGTGCAGCAAGACATTTTTTTCCCTCTAACGTCCGATCAGACCTCTTTTTTTATTTTGGGCATAATGTGTTTTGTAGAGCTGACAGAATTTACTGCAATGGAAATGTGTTGTCATTCAACAGATTTTTTTTTTTAGATTCAACTTTATGTATCACAAATTACTGAAACAATGACATTTGGTTTGGCATCTAATCCAAAAGTGTAAAATAGTGCAAATGTGCTAGAAACTGTACGATATATACATGTGTGATAACTAAATAGTACGTCTACACATTTTGCCCCTGCCTTGCACTGTTAAAAATTCTTCTTCTTAGTCTTTAAATTGGTCTCTATTGTCTGACTTTGCGACCAGAAAAAATTGATTTGCATATGATATGAGTGTGCAGTTCATTTGCATTGACCATTAATGACTGTTTGTGGATGACACCTAGGCAGGATCTCAGGCTCGTGCATGTACGCACATTTACAAGAATTTATCAAAGGGAAATTGCGTACATATGTGCATAACCCTAATTTGATAAATAACATTTTTTGTGCCATTTTTTGTTTTTGTGTGTTTACATTTTTTCACTGTGTTTTTTATAAAGTTTAAGTTTAGGTTTATGTAAAGTTTGATAAATGAGAGCCCCATTCAGCTGAAAGGATGAAACAAGCAACTTGACACCCTGAGGAAGGTACAAATGTTATAAATATTGCCACGGAAATCTACCCACGTCAGGCGCCTCACTATAAACGTGTTAAAATCCACATTCATACAAGATCCAAAAAGTACAGCAGAAATCTACCTCAATGGCAGGCATAATTAATAATTTTGCATGTTAGTGTTTGTTCAGATTACCTCTCTGGCATTTTGATGACCGCCAATAATGTACCAAGAGTGGTGTTGTAGCTTTCACCTTATTTGTTGGATCACCAGCAAAGTTTCCACTTGTGATTTAGGTCCTCGTTAAATCCTTTTGTGATTCACTTTTATGGAGGCCCGTAATATACTGCTGTGGGCATTCTCTTCAATTTTTTCCTGTAGAAACTGAATACACTACCAGAATTTCAAGGTATTAATTTACTCTGTGTATCAAATGGTGTAATGGCTACCTGGAGAACAGCCACAATTGCGGTGTAGTAGCTGAGATTGTACGTTTTTAGGTTTCTGCCATGACAGTTGTTTTTCGAGTCAGACATCTCAAACAGCAGGCATCCATCACAAGTGTGTCCAGGAAATGTGAATTCTCCTATGCTTTGAGTCCCTTTTTTCGCACAAAACAGTACACACCTGGACTGGTGTTTGTAAGTTATGAAATGTATAACTTTAAAATATTATTCCAATTTATTTCTGTATATTAACCAGTCCTGTACAAACTAAACAAACACTACAAATGGGAAGAAAGAATTTTTTACTTCCGTGATGTGAATACTAACTTGTGGCATATGACTTTTTAATAGACGCAGTGTATGCGTCAGCTTAGATTTTATTTCCGAGAAGTGTGTATGTTTTGTTGTGGTTTATATTAATGTGAACAGAATCCTTTAAGTTTTCAGTTATTCTGCAGATTTTCCCGATTTGCTGTGAATCACTCAATCTGACTGAGAATACATGAGCAGTGAACCAGCTGAGGGTGGGGAAGGCTGCAGGGATCTGTGGTATCCAGGGTGAACTTCTCCAGGCTAGTGGTAAGGCTGTCCTCCTGGCATTGCAAGCAATCTTTGCTTCCATTTGGGAGATGGGTGTCATCCCAACCAAATGGAAAATGGGACTTGTCCCTATCTGGAAAGGGAAGGTAAATCGCCTGGATTGCAGCATCTACAGGGGAATAACACTGCTCCCAGTACCGAGTAAGGTCCTTGGTTGGGTCATCCTCAACAGGACCCATGATCACTCGCTTGCTTACCAGTTGTACATAGAATAAGGAGCAGTCTGGTTTCACGCCTAAGAAGTCTACTATCAACTGCATCCTGGCATTGAGGTTCTCATTGTACACAAATGCTAATATTGGCAGGGTTTCTTTGCAGCGTTTGATTCAGTTGACTGAGCTTCCCTGTGGGATATACTGAGATTTTATTAATCCCCCATAAGTTGCTGAACATCAGAGGTGGCCTGTACACCAATACTGTGAGTACTGTGCAGAGTGGAGCCAGAACCTCTGCGTTCTTCCCAGTGAATGCTGGGTTTCATCTGGGGTGTGTTCTTGCTCATACTCTGTTCAGTGCTTGCATGGACTGGGTGTTGGGCAGGGTCTTGGGGTCTAGCAGTTGTGGGGCATCTGTTGGTGAGGAAAGATTTACTGATCTCGATTGTACCTGCTGCGATCTTCACGGAGTCTGATCGGGGCTCTCTAGAGCAGGGGTCTCCAACTCCGGTCCTGGAGAGCTACTGTCCAGAAGGTTTTCTATCCAACCTGGCTTCTGATGAGCCACACCATTTGTCAGGTAAATACCAGGAACAGGTGTGGCTCATCAGAAGCCAGATAGAATAGAAAACCTACTGGATAGTAGCTCTCTAGGACCAGAGTTGGAGACCCCTGCTCTAGAGACTGACCAAGGAATCTGAGTGCCTTGGTTTGCTAGTGTCCTGGATAAAATCCAAGATTCGAGCCTTTAATGACCTATTGGACACAGTCCTCCTGGTGCTCCCCGTCTTGCTGTAAGGCTGCGAAACATGGACGCTATCCAGTGAGCTGAGATGAAGACTGAACTCCTCTGGTACTGTGTCTCTTCGGAGAATCCTTGGGTACCACTGGTTTGATTTTGTGTCGAACAAACGGTTGCTCAGGGAGTCCCGCATGAGGACCCGAGTGACTGGAACAGGGCTGAGGGGACGCCCATGTACCATCTGGAAGCGGCAGATACTGTAGATGGCCACTTCCAGAGGGTAGGACTGGACTGCATTTTGGCCTGGGGGGGGGGTTGCCAACCAGGATCCTGAGCTGTTTCATCGTATGGGGAGTGTGACAACATGCTGTACCCATGTATGTTGGAAAGTGTGTTGGAACAGTGCTGTTCTCTCCTTGGATGAAGCATTGATAGTTCCTTTTTAAAATTCTATTTCCTTTTAAATGCATTGAATGTTACAGAAGACTAAGGTCATAATTTGAATTTTTACCCTGCCAAGAAAGTTATTCTGAATTATACACAAAATATCTTATACAGTGATTAAATATGATTTTGTAATTCATTGACTGTTGCATTCAGCATATGAAGACAATTGTGTTGTAAAAGTAAATATTTAAAAGACAAAACTGGCACATTTCTCCCCAACTTTTTTCATCTATTGTTTTGTTTTTCTGCCACTGCCAAACCGCATTACACATCCTTCAACTAACAAGGTCTTGAAGAACCTAATAAAGGTCTGTGGAACTGAACTGGCCACCATTGTAGGTATTTATATTTGTAAGCTTTTGTATAGAGCTGTTTTATCTCACTGAATGTGTCCAATTAATATGTCGTTTATAGAAGACTTGGAAAATTTGTGAACAAAAAAACTTGTCAAACAGTGGAGCAAAACATTCAGTAATAGGAGAAACTTTGACATAGTATATCACCCCTTGAAACATTTAAGATTATTATTGCTGTATAACCGTATAAGCAATGCAGAGCTCCTGTAGGAGAAGGTCACTTAGGATCACTCAGCACTGGACAGCAATAACGATGAGTAAATAGTCAGTCATTTAGGAAAAGCATACTTTCAAGAGACGCTACTTTGCTCCGGGATGGTGTCTGACCTACGTGGAAAATTATTTGATTAAAGTTGTTGCAAATGCTTGCAGATATTTTATAAATATCTTTCTGCAAATTCAGTTTCTCGTATTACCAAATGTTTTGCTTTGTCTTATTAAAAAGTGTGGTTTCTGTGATAAATTATATTAAATGGCTGGAAAGTAAGGTAAGTCAGCGGTGCCTAATAGTTAGTCATATTTGGAAAATATGAATATATGAATTTTTTATACCGCAATACCGGTTTAAAAGTGGCGCAGCTGAAAAATCTTTAAGGGGCGACCTTTTTCACTGCTGCACCGCTAAAAATGTACGGCGAAAGATGAGAAACGGAAGATATAGCTGACACTGGAGTTGTAAATAAGTGGGGTTGTCAAAAAAATCAATTCTCAGATACTAATTGATATTAAAAATTAGTGTCTGATTAGGGCCTACAAAGTTGGACTTTGAAAACTTTTTTTTTTCGGGTTTGCACTTTCAAACTTCAAGAATGGCAGAACCCACTGAAAAGCCTAGTGCCAAATATCCTTCCTCATATACTTTGTCTCTCCTCTCTCTCTCTCTCTCTCACTCTTTCTTGCTCACACATACACACATATTTATATTATTTTTGTCGCTGTTGTTGTTATTTTATTTTATCGAGGTCTTTCAAAAACTGCAATTACCCTGGCTTGGATTGATGATGAGTCGCATTTAAGAATGCAGCTGAATTTTCCTCTCTCCTTCCTTGGGCCTTCAATGTAGATGCTGAATTCAGCTAAACGTAGTAGGAGTGCTCACAGCCATTCATCAAGAAGAACCAGAGCCGACTCCAAATTCCCTGCACTTGGAATCTACAGGAGTGATCATTCTGGAAGAAGGTGTTGTGTCTGCTGTTCTGCCAGACCTGCCACAAGCTCCGTGTCTTTTATCTGGTTTGATTTATGAATTGAATATAAACTATAAAGCAATGAATAAGACATCTGAATTTATTTCAGAGAATGATCCTTTCAAGGAGATATGTCTCTGAATCCCAAACTGCAAATATTGAAAAACCTGCTTCTGACTTGGAGTGTCTACAGCAAAGGGTTGAATGCGACAGTCTGCTACCTTCGGTCAAAGCATGCTAGATTATGTATACAACTTGTTTAAAGAATTACTTTTGGAGTCCTAGTGCTGTTAGGCATTAGGAATTAAGGTTTGGGGTAATAAGTTTTTGCTGCAGTCGACGTACTGTTGTGTGGCAGAGAGACAGGTGGTGGAATATATGGAGACAGAGGCGTGGTGTGCAGGGAAATGGCGCCTCTCATGCACTTGACACACAGTCAGTCTTGCTCACTGCTGGACCATTTTCACGTGAGTTATCGCACCACACAGGATGATAGGGACTGAAGATGCTCTGCATGCTTGCCCAATCCTGGGGCAAGCAGGGTCACCTTCTCCTAAAAGACATACACTTACAGCACACTACAATTCCCTCCTCCAAACTCAGTCCAATCACTTGAGGGCATGCAGGATGTAGCTCACCCAATGCACTCACATTGACCCACTAATGGTCCCCGTGGTCAGGGGTGCTCCATTGCCACCCCCTTGCCGTCAATGGCATGTCCCAGAAACATTAATCACTGCTGGAGTAAATACTACTTGGAAGAGCGCAGCTCCAGGCCAGCCTGCAGTGTTGCTGTGAAAACCTCCCACAGATTGTCCGGGGCCTGGTCAAATCCCAGCACATTTACCAGGAAATCATCCACGTAGATGATACACTAGGTCTGGGGGATTCCTGCCAGCATCCATTCTATGAGATGCTCAATAGTGCCTGGGGCACTGCATCACCCAAATGGCATCGCAGTGAAGTGTCACTGCCCAGGGTGAACACTGTCATCTTTGAGTCTGCTGCCAGAGCCAGCTGCCAGTACCTGCTGTGGAGGTCCAGTGAACTAAACCTGCTGGAACTAGTCAGGTCTTGAAGACATCGTCAATCCAAAGCAAGGGATATGAGTCAGATATGAGACTTGAGGTGGACCTCAGTTGCAGCCAAAGGGCCCTACAATTTGGACTCTGCAGATCCTCGAGGTGGCCCAAGGGGTAAGTCTCAGGTAGCTGAAGGGTTATGAGGTGGTTAGGTGGCGATCCCTTCCGTTAGTTCCCAGAAGCTCTGGGAAAGGTTCTCAACAAGTCCTGAGCCTTGTGGCCCTTTTTCGAACAACCAGTTTCCAGCTGTCACCAACACATAGCCGCCCAATATTCCTCCTGTCCTTGAACATCAGTAACTCTGTTAATCTCAAGTGCAGGGTGTGAGGAGCATTTCCAAACTTGCCCTTTCTCCCAGGACCAGGGTGAAAGATGCCAATGATGGTGTGCAGTACAATATTGTGTTGTTTTGCATTTCTGAATTTGCCATTTGATAAACTACAAATATAAGAATTTTCTCTATAAGATTACTTATCATCATCCCTGCTTAGACTGCTACCCCCACAACCTGACCCTGGATAAGCAGTAGAAAATGGATCGATGGATGGATAGATGGATGGATGGATTTCTTGTCATAAGCTGGATATAGTTTATTACAGTTTTTATTTTAATTTGCGAGTTCTACAATTCAAGTTAATATGCTAAAACAATTTCACGTGCTGAAGGCTTGATGATTAAATTTCTTGGGACAAACTGTTAAGTGCATTTGTGTCTAAAATGTTGGAAAAGTTTTTAAAACAGCCTTGAAGCCTTCAAGGCTGTCAGACCTTGTGATTGCTAAAGGTTTAGTCTATCCACTTAAAGCTCTTTGTAGAAATATATTTGAATGTTCACTTTACACAAAGAAAAGTTTGCAATTAGCCATAGCTTTAATATGCAGATTAAATACACGTTCAGATAAATAGCATTTAGAAAATTCATATTACTTAGTATAACTAAGCCATTTAAATTGAAGTAATGCTGTAATTCTACTCTGAAGTCCTCAGGAAGATAACTGAAGGTCGAAGAGTAGCTACATTAAGTCAAAAAGTCAGTAACTCATTTTACCTGAAATCTATTTCATACTTTGTTTTAGAAAAAAAAATGCTCACTTAACTTTTAGATGATTATATAATTCTGTAATTTACATTAGAATTTCGGTGGATAAAAGTTCATATTTCTGAAAAAAGAGACGTACAACAACAAATGTAAATGGTATCCTATACTGTATGAGGAAAAAGACACTACCATGATATTTTTTCATTGAACAAACAGATTGCTTTAGCTGTCGGGATCGGTCTCTGCCTCATCCTGTTCTGTCTGTCGTTTCCCTGTTTGGCCAGCAGGTGTCACTGGCCATCCCATTCTTTTCTGTTTCCCTAGGTTTAGCAACATTTCAGTCCCTGTTGTTTTCTTCTGCTCCCCTGGCCGTCGTGTGGCTGAATGAGCTAAGCGTGTGGATGAAATCCCCGCATCCCTAACTGTCTTTGTCACCAATGTTTGATATTTTATCCATACCCCATGTTAATTATGTTTATGTACTCTGCATTGGTCCTTGCATTTAGTGTCTTTGTTACTAGTTTATCCTGTCTGTGTCCAGGTATGAACTTATGTCCTGGTATTCTTGTTCCTAGTTTCTCCTAGTATTTTAGTCCCAATGACCCATACCAAGTAAAGTAAAGCATTGTGAAATTTCATTACACTTATTTTTTGGCTTACAGCCACTTAGGTTCTTTATGTCTATAGTTTGTCTTATTTGAGAAGCATAACAATCTTATGACATCACAATGCATTAACGGGCTGAATTATGAAAGATGTAATGTTAGATAAAAAGTCAGACTGAGGGGCAGGACACAAGGGTAAGTTTGTGATCTGGTGTGCTTTAGTCATAACTCATTCCCCTAGAAATATACCTCAATGGTTCACTATCACATAGGATGAAAATCACAGTCTTCACAGTGAGTACATGTCATGGTGTCTAACTTACCCATTTTGGAGTATTTTGTGTTCTGTAGCGTGAATCCTATAAATAATTGCATGTTGCGTAAATGGTGCTTTAGTATTGAAGTCTAAGAAAAAAAAAATGTTCTTGCAAACTACTTTGCAATATCTGTTGTCAATATGATGTTTAACCCAGAAACACTGAATTGTTGCTGCTGTGATGACTGTGTATGGTAATTTCATTTTAGTCTCAGGAGTTTTCAGTGGAAGCTTTTGGTGGGGTGGGAAAAGACTTTGCGAATGCTTTTATTTGGTAGGAATGCAAACACTCCCCACCCAAAAAAAATATATATTTTTTTTTTCGTAATTTAAATCTAAAAACCACAGCATGGAAAAGGCAGGGAACAACAGAGTAAAATATAAAAATATAAAGCTGGAAAGAGACATCATCAACAAATCAAGTCACAGCTAAAATCCCTAAGCTTTCTGCCGTCATATAAATCAGAGAAAGGTATCTAAGTGTTTTTCACAAAATTATGAGTGGTGAGCTGGGTTTCTGGCCAGTTCTTGGTTGGGTGGGTTGGGTGATATTTAGCACGTTGGCTTGTGACAACACTGCACAAGTCAAAGTCGTCTTTGAGGCTCAAAGCTCACACTCAACTGAGGTTTGCTTTCAGGCACAGTAACCCAGTGATGTGGGCAGACAAAATAAACTGGGTTATTATGGATGTGCAAGCACGTGAATCAGTGTCACACATAAATGCATGCATTTGTTTTTCTTGCATGTATAAAAATAGGATCATAAAACTAGGATAGAGCCTGTTATAAACTTTTTACGGACAACTGTTGCTTCACTTTATTTAACTTGTTAAATATAATAAAAGAAAACATTTAGATTATCCCTCACTTTACAGAATACATTACATGGTGGTTCTGGAAATAATAACGATTTATAGACCTAGAAGTAATATGGTGTTTAGATTGACTTAATTAATAAGCGTATCTGGTTTTGTCTTTGTCTTTCCCTGCAGCTGTCAGGTTTCCCTCTTGTGGCAGGGCAGACCCATTACATCTGATGCAGATCGCTGTTGTAATCATGATAGCAGATTGCCAACATGCCAGAATACTTTATACAAATATTTCAGTGACTGATGAAATCACTTTGTGGAGCTAGCTTGGCATTAAAATAACGATATAACAGCATTTATTAACTGCACATGAAGACATGAAAAGCGGCATTAAGGAGGCGCCACATTAATTGCATAATTTTTCCCTATACATAAGAATGTGATGTCGCTGTAAAATGCAGTGTTTGCATCTCACTTTTAGGTGCTCAATTCTGAATCAGCTCTGTTGAAACACACTTTCTGGATCAATATAAAATATTTGAGGAAAAATCCTAAGACAGGTTCCTTGCGTATTTATGCAGCAGACTGTTTGTTTGTGTATGCATGCTGGAGTAGCCCAGTAGCCTCAGTAATTTTGTTTCCTTTTCAGCTTGTTTAATGGCTTATATGTTGGAGGTAAGAGGTGATTTATTCTTTGTTATTTGGAAGCTTTCTGTTGCATCCAGTCCAAAATCCATTTCACGTGTTACCTTTGACAGGTGTGCTTGTCCTCTCCAGCCATGTTCGCCTCCAGCTGGTTTCAATCTATAATCACCCACACCTGCAGTCAGTCCATCAGACTGTTTACTCACCCTCTAAGCATGTGTCTCAGTGGCTGGCTATTTTGGTATTGAACATGCTTCACATGTCATATTTCTTCGGATGTGTGATTTGCATTGGTTCAGTTAGGGCTGCAGTTTTAGCTTAGCGCGTCGGCTCCTGTTTGTTGATCTCCTGACCTTGTTTAGCTGTATAGCCTTCAGTGATATTTATCGTAACTTAGCACTTGAGTCGTGCTCAGTCACCCCAACTAGCAGCATCAGCCCTGAGTCCTTTGAGTCTCGCCTCAAGGTGAGAGTTTAAACAGTATGTGGCAGGATCTTCTGCCCTTGTTAGCGTAGCCTGCCGATAAAGTTATATATTGTTTAATTCTCTCCTGCTTCAGAGACATGTGGCAGCTTATTGAGGATCAGATTTGGTTATTTGTCAACATTCTGAGCGAATTTATGTGGACATATGGAAGAAAATGTCCACATAAAATGTCCAGATAAAATGTCCATTAATAAACTCCCATAAAACCTCAAAGGTCTTTTTGCAAAGGTCTTTGTACTGATTTTATGCTAACAGATTAATCTTGCATAAATATGTTTTTTTTTCTGTTTCAATCAAGAATGTATCAATTATCAATCAATCCTTCAGCATCGAAATGAGGTAGGGCATCTGCTACAACTTTGGTCTTAAATTCATGCATTAATTTGCTTCTCTTGATTTATCAGTTTAATTAGAAATACCAAATAAACGATGCATTATAAATATAACCCCAAATGATCAGTGCAGCATATCTAATAAGATGTCATTGTTCGCTGCTTCTAATATCACAGACAGAATCTTTAGCAAAAGTATGGAGTCTACCATTTTTATAGCATATCAAATATTTCAATATTTAAAAGGACAATTACAATGTAAAGTGCTCATTATTATAGTATATAAATAGTAATCCTCTGTGAAAGAGCGTGAACAACTGTGGTATTTGCAAACAAACAAATGTTTAAAAAAGGAAATGAAACTTATGGATAAACTTACTGTAACATAAATGGGAACTGTGGCAACTGAAGGGAGCAGCATGAACATCACCTGTTGTGCATGCAGATGGAGGATGTGACTGAATGGTAATTCTGCCAGAGTGTGATAATTAAATACCTCTGTGCATTCACCCCAACTATGTAATGACAAATATCACAGCTACCAAATGATTAAAGTGCGGTAATGGACAGTGACTGACAGGCACTGAAATATATTTTTAAAGAGACTATTACAATATATGGATAATTGAACTAGCTCTGCATTTTAAGATAAAGATAGATGCTTAATTATCCTGGAAGAAATTACAAGGAATTAGGCTACATCTAACAGCAGAAAAATACATGACAATATACAGACACAAGACAAAAAATAAATAGTGAGACAACAATGAAGGGTGCAAATGCCACTGCCAGGTCATTCTTTATAAAATGATAAATAAAAAAAGCCACCAAAGTGTAATAAAAAAAAACTTATTGTGAAATGCAAACAGCATGCATTATTAACTTGCAAAATTATAAATGGTTTGCATTTGAATCATAAAAGCTGTCATGCCCTGCACTCCTTTCCCCTCATTCTCTCCGTTGTGTGGCTCTAATGAGCCACACCTGTTACTTGTTTAATCTTACCTCTCGTTACAGCCCTTGTGTGGATCACCCCAGGTGCCTCTCATCTGCTCCCTCGTCAGTGATGTATATAGTGCCTCCCTGTCTCAAGCTCCCCAGTCCAGTCATTAATGTTGTTGCC
>JAODLD010000002.1:964098-1007327 GCA_026781065.1 Mormyrops boulengeri
GCGATATACTAGGATCAGAAGACATTGTTTGGTCTTTTAAATATGCCCCAGAAATACATTTCAAGCTTATTTATACTTGGAAAGAAAGAGTTATAGAGTTAAACTTCACCCATATTCTCAGCTCCGTCGATATGGTGTTGAATAATGTATTATGTAACATTACTGGAAACTTTTTATAAAATAATATACTGCTTAAATTACCTCCGCTTTGTCTTAGTATAAACATTGAACCCCAATAACAAAAAAGCTGAGGATAATATTTAAACCTCCAGTTAGAGGCGTGAAGCAAAAACCTTCGCAGTTTGCTAACTGGCAAAGAATAACTATGGAACACTATTGTCAGAAGTTAAGTATTATGTATAAGTTAAGTATTTCCTCCAGAGTAAAGTCATTGCTCAGGAGGGATTTTGGCTTTTCTCTCTGCTGTGTTGCTGGAGATCTATTTATATTAGCATGACTCTGGGATAAGATTATTTTTACTGGTTAATGAAAACATTTGCATGCCAAGGTCATTTAAATTCTGCAGCAGGGTGCTGGAGATATTTCTGTGGTGCTACAGGTACTCTGCCTCCTCAGGGTAACCAAGCCGCCACCGGCAACCTGACTCTGCCCTGGGCAAGCTTCATTTTCCACCTTGACACTAACAATAGGAGAGCAACCTCTCATGGTCTAGTGATGCAGTGGCCAGACACTGTTTTTCAGACTCCCTGTCAATATCGCACTGAGAAGGGATCAGTCCTTCTCTAACCTCCAAGCTCTAATGAATGCAGGAATGTTTATTGCCTCCTACCGGTGTCAGTGTTAATCCACGCTGGATATTTATTTTATGAGTAACCTAAATAAAAAGCAAAGACAGAACAGAAATTAGAATTAATTTTCGTAGTGCGCCATACCAGTGAGATTTTATGAGACTTTTCATCCTAATGGCACCATCAACATATCAGCTAGAAATACTGCGGACCGTCATATTTTTTTAGGAAAGGTATATCTAAATATATATTTATATATTGTATATAAAATTTTACATCTGAACTTGAAAATGAATATAGCTCTAAAATATGGTATGAAAATGAAAATTATCGATGTGTTTTTTGGATGTAATTATGCAACGTTCATTTTTGTAGATCTGTCGATTTTGGCATTCACGAGAGAATTTTAATGATATGAGTTTGCAGTTTCTATGCTCCTACATAACAGCTGATATTGTCTTAGTGTCCTAGCTATTAATATGAATAATTAGTAAGTGTTTTACCAGAGTTGACCTATAAACATGTAAATAGAAGTTGGTAGTTATAATATTCACTTTGTGCATTCATCAAAATCAAAGAAAAATTAGTCATTTGCATTATTAAGAGAGCTAGCCGTAAGTTCACAAATTCAGGGAAAGGGTTTGAACCCAGGCCCCGGAAGTGTGAGACTATAGTGCTACCCATAATCTACTGCACTGCTTTGGTAATTATTAGTATCTTTTAGCTACTTAGAATTCTCATTCCAGGCCATCACAGGGGCCTTCACAATTATTCTGTGAATGATGCTTAGCTTTTCAATGTACTTTGTCTTTGTCAACTCCAATCACCCCAGTCTTTTCAAAATCAATATAAGAACCTGGAAATGTAAGGGTACTATGAATGTTATAACTCCAGATGAACTGCGTGTGCTTTATGGTTTCTGTATGTATTATACCTTAGCATTACATTTTTGCAAAGTTGGTGGTGATATTTTTTGTGCTTCCTTATTCAATTTTATTAAATTTTATTTTTTATATAGCACCTTTCACAACAGTGTCTCCCTGAGGCGCTTTACATGAATGTGTTGTGATACATTAAAGATCATTAGAGAGAGTCATACAGAATGGGAAAAAGGAAGGAAATAAATTAAATAAAGCCAGATGATAACGAAGGACAGGAATTAAAACCACCCAAGTACTGTGCCAACTTTACATAATTTACTGAATATTTGCTTCAGACAGTCCACTTTGTTTAATGATTAATGGGCTTATTGATTGCACTGACCTGTAAATTCTCTTCATTGCCCATCTCAGTCTTTTCTTTGCAGTTCTGCCTAGAAGGCCGGCATCCCAGAGTTGCCTCTTCACTGTTGACTGGTCTGTGGGTACTATTTAATGAAGCTGCCAGTTAAAGACCCCCTGAGGCATCTGCTTCTCAAACTACACACTCTAATATATTTATCCACTCACTCAGTTGCACACCAGGACTAATTGTTGCTGATAATGGGCCTCTGTAACCTATGTAGATATTCCATTAAAAACAGCTGTCTCCAGCTATGATATTCATTCACAACATTAACAATGTCTACACAGTATATCTGATCAATCTGATGTTATTTTAATGAACAAAAAGTTTCCTTTTTTTCAAAAGCAAGAACATTTCTGACTGACCCCAAACTTTTGAACGGTAGTGTATGTATGGGACAGTGACCTTCTTTCTCCTCAAGTGACCAAGCATGTAAAAGAGAGTGCGTTGCACGGTATGGTGCCTCACCCCAAGACAGTAGCAGTAGTTGAATTTTAAGGTCATGAAGCGTTACCATTTGCTGACATTTTGCGATGGGTTTTGGCTCCTCCCAGGAGAACCATACGATGCTACCCACTGTCTAACACACAATGTTCCAAATAACAAAAAGCCCATAAACTGGCACAGCAGCAAGTAATGTACAGAAGAAAAAAAATCTAATTACATATCTGTGCTGTTTTATTCCCCCCCTAGCAGCAGGTGGTGTAGTTAACTTCCACAAGTCCACCTTGTGAGCATCCACACGAAAATACTCCCCTGTTCTTTATTACAGTACTTCTTGATCGCAGGCAAGTGCAAATTAAGTTCATTGTGTCTGCTCTCAAGCCGATATATACATTTTTCTGGGAAATAATCAAGCAGTTGCATTAGAATATTACCCTATAAATGACGATGCTACCAATCTGTATAACATTACTCTGTTGGTTTGTGGGGGTGGTGCGTGGCCCAAGGGCCGACGCCTCTGTGCATGTCAGAGTCACATGTCTCTGGGCCCCTGAACAAGGCCCCTAACCCCCAGCTCCAGGGGTGCTGCACGCTGGCTGACCCTGTGCTCTGAGCCCCCCAAAGCTGGCTCTCACCTGCATATGTGCCTTATGGAGAGTAGGCTAGGGTAGGTGTCACTTTTTTTTGTTATGACTATGGAATACAAATAGAAAAATTTGCATTTTACCCATATTCTGGGAACTTCAAACTGTACTCACTATGCATTTACATGGTGTCTAGATAAGCAGGAAAAACACCTTCCTTAAAAGATATAATCCTATATAGTTATACAGTGTGTATATTAGAATATGTTGCATTGGATGTATTGTAAAGCATCCATCCACCTTTCATACATTCATACCTCTTATCTTACAGTCAGAAGGCAGAGGAACACCTGGGACACAAAGGTTTGTCAAAACAAAGTGATAAAAACTGTAATAGCCAGTTACATTTTTAAAAACACTGATATGTTGATATAATTTCACTTGAGTATAATATTTTAATGACAGTAGACAATAAATGTGACACTGAAAATGACCAAATTGCAAGGTCTTAATAGAAATAAATACTAAGCACCCTAATTTAATATGTGTCTTGTTTGTTTGTTGTGGGGTCAGTAAAATATATTGACACTAATAGGGTCACATTAAGAGCCATGTGAATTATTCACATATTAGTGCTAGTGGTTTTCAACACCAAAATCACTTGTATGTGTTTTTATTAAAAAAAACATTATTGAAAACTTTAATCCTTTACTCTAGATACATGTGAATACGATAAATTAATTTATGTACATTATGTATACAACAAGTTGTCAACAAATACCAAGTGTTTTAAAGGAATACGGTGTTGAAACTACAAAACACATTAATTTGATACTTTTATAAGCCAATTTATACATAAGACATGATACTTTCAAATTCAAATATGATGCCATCTATACAGATTACTTCAACAACCAAGCTATAAAACTGGGTAACATGCAAATTTCCCATTACACAGATGACTCAGGATTTCACACAGTGGCTTATAATAAGTAAATGTAAACTGGGAAAAAACAGTTAAAATGGTTTAAAAATTGGACAGTGTGGGCTGAGTAATAACTTCTGATAGAAACTATAACCTGCAAACTGCAGGAATATTTTCACACCATATTGTACCCATCCCTGCTTAATCGAGAAGTGCTTCTCAAAAAGCCCCTAGATTTATCCCTGAAAGTGTATAGCTGGGAACAAACAGATGCACATCTTACATATTACATGTGTACATATTACTTTATGGGGAACAAATGTCCCCACAGTGTGATAAAAAACCTGTTATTTTGAGCTTATTGGGACAATTTTCCGGTCCCCCAAGGGGAAGCTCAATATTATAAAAACTTATGACTGCAATTAAAAAACTGAAATAAGCAAAGGTCTTATATTTTGTTTAGTTACTTATGGATAAGCTTAGGGCTGGGTGGGGGTTTAGGTCGTCATGGCTGGCAATAGGGATTTGCCCAAAGAAATGAATGGATGGTCCTCAGATATGAATGCAAATGTGCGTTTGTGTGTGTATGTGTGTGTGTGTATGTATGTGTGTATCCATCCATTTTCTGAAACCGCTTCTCCTATCAAGGGTTGAGAGGGGTCCAGAGCCTAGTATGTGTGTATATCCAGTATAAACATATGTGTATATATGCACAAAGGTCACATAATACACATTCAGTACTTATTTGGGATTTTTGATTTAGATTTTGGAGGGACAGCTTCACATTACTGTTTAATAAATCAAATAGAGAATAAAGATTAATAATACATGAGAGTATAGACTTAAGCATCATAATGGCAATACTGCTGGTTTTTATTAAATAGTCATTAATCATTATTAGGTGCTTCTTATTTTTTGGTATACGTGAACATATGGTACTCAGAGACCGTGACCAGGATAAGCATTTAGAAGCTGGAGGGATGGGATGGTGTGATTCACAGGTATAGCTTTGAACTTCCCTGCAGTTGACTCGTGCAATTAGAGCGGATTAGGTAACAGATTACCGAATTGGTTTTCATTACATTGCACATAGCAAGAAGTGGACTGCTACACTGTTATACCGCGCAATTAATAATAAACATAACAAGAAGCTGCCATTAGCCACCAAACAGCAGCATACTTAACACATACTGTGTTATCATGACATTGTTATCAATGAGACAGGAAATTGCTAACATGTGGAACTGTCAATATTTATTTTGCCATAGACGTTGTCAGAAAGAAAGAGTACCAATTTGTACCTTTTCTTGTCACTGAGGTTGTACCCTCAAAGGTCTGCCAATTTTACCCTAGAGCTAAAAAACATCCCCACAACATTATTGTACTCCCAATGGTACAAAAGTGTTCCTCTGAGCCCTCTTCTGTACCTTTTAAGGTATATTTACCTAGGGGTACAATTGGCAGACCTTTGAGGGAACAGCCCCATTGACAAGTAATGGAAGAAACGGATACTCGTTCTTTCTGACAATGTTGGCACAAATGCAGAGTGTGGTCAATATGAAAACACTCCCTTCATCTTTACACGGGTGTCTTTCCCTCGTGCACATGTGTGTGTGGTGGTAGACAGAGCCATTAACCACAAAAACAGGACAGCAGGTCGGAAATAACTGCAGTAATTTTGCATTTCATGGCTTCTCCCAGTGAGCCATCTCATCTAATACTATTAGTCACATTGTGCTTCCATTTCAGAAAGGCCACTTCCTCATCAGGCTCTATCCCCTGTCACTTGGGACCCTTTCTCATGTCACGGCGTTAGTATATGGCACAGATAATCACCGTCTGCAACCTGTCTGACATCCGAGACATCTACGGTGCCTCAAGAAGGCCGGGTCCAACCTCAAGGACCCTAGCCATCCCAACTACAAACCCTTTTCAGTCCTAGTGTATCGGAGCATGGAGTCTCAAACTCGACAACAGTTTCTACCCTCAGGCAGTGAGGCTACTTAATATCTGATCTGCCCATTACTGTTGAGAATTTGCACATTCCATTTATTTATTTGTTTGTTGCAAATATTTTTTGCTATTTACTATTTTACAATTTTACTTATTAATTTCTCATATATTACTATCACTTACTGTAGGCAGCTCTCAGGGAAACTCATTTCAGGACCTGCACCTACCGCCATTTGCTGTACTGTTGTGCATTTCATAAATACATTTTGATTTAATTTGACGTGATATTTGAGCTACGTCATTGGCTCCTGTTAAAGGGTACTGGTCTGCGTGTAGATCATTGATACGCTGTGCGACGTCTCCTTCACCCCCAGCTGCTGCCATTTCAGCTGCAGGCAAAGCTTGAGACGTTCCTGGAAGGCGGCTGTGGTGATGGTGTAGAGGATGGGATTAAGGGCGCTGTTGATGGGCAGGATGAAAATCACTACCCACAAGATGACTGTGCCTTGTAGGGACAGAAAAGCACAATCAGAGCAACAACGACAACAATAATAATAATAATAATAATAATAATAATAATAATAATAATAATAATGGCAGGAAGACTTTGAGCTTTGTTTTTGTTTAACTTCATGCAGTCTTTCTGAATAATAGTTTGATTTATAATAATAATTACCAGCATCTTTTCTGGCATCTTAGATATTTGTGAAACATAATAGCATGCAAGAAAATGCAGAATGGTTTCATATTATTTCAAGTTAACAAATTCGATTGGATAAAATATCAATTTTGCAATATTTGTAGTACAAAAAATTCCAAAAATGTTCTAAAGTGCTATTTTTTATGTACTTATTGTTCACATATAATATGCATCTATGTGTGAGTATTTATAAGCCTTCAGAAGCGCATAATCGTATTTCGTCTCAGCTCAATTTCAGAATTACCTCTGATTTCCACTTGTAATAAAGAGAGAATTTTAAGAAGGAATATAGGCATCCAGCACAAGGCATCCGTAAACACTATAAAGAAGAACCTTTTGGCTATTGCAACTTCTTCATCAAAGATCGTCTGCCGAGCAGTTTTGGATCCAGTTCTCCTTACTGAGTAAAACATGCTGGTGTAGGAGAATACTATAATAATGAAAGCAACAAGATTCAGGCCTGAAAGACAAAAATCAATTAAATTACATATTCATTATATATTTATCTCTAAGCGTAGAGTAATGATTCAGTATTTTTGACCTGATGTGCACCGAACAACCAAAACATTAAAACCACCTGCCTAATATTGTGCAGGTCTCCCTGGTGGCTCCAAAACAGCTCTGTCCCATTGAGGCATGGACTCCACAAAACCTCTGAAGGTGTCTTGTGATATCTGGCACCAAGACATTAGCAGCAGATCCTTTAAGGCCTGTAACTTGTGAAAATGGCCCCTATAGATCATACTTGCTTGTCCAGCACATCCCACAGATACTTGATCAGATTGAGATCTGGGGAATTTGGAGGCCAGGTCAACACCTTGACCTCTTTTTCATGTTCCTCAAACCATTCCTGAAGTATTTTTGCAGTGTAGCAGGGTGCATTATCCTGCTGAAAGAAGCCACTGCCATTGGGGAATACTGTTGCCATGAAAGGGTGTACTTGGTCTGCAACAACATTTAGGTAGGTGTTATATGTCAACGTAAGATCCACATGAATGCCAGGACCCAAGGTTTCTCAGGAGACCATTGACCAGAGCATCACACTGCCTTCTTTCCATAGTGCATCTTTGTGCCATCTCTTCCCCAGATAAAGGGCATACACGCACTAAGCAGTGCACATGATGTAACAGAAAATGTGACTCATCAGACCAGGCCACCTTCTTCTATTGCTCCATTCAGTTCTGATGCTCAAGTGCCCTTTGTTGGCACTTTCAGCAGTGGACAGGGGTCAGCATGGGCACTCTGACCAGTCTGTGCCTACATAGCCCCATACATGCACTGTATGCACTGACACCTTTCTGTCATAGCCAGCATAAACTTTTTCAGCAGTTTGTGCTACAGTAGCTCTCCTGTCGGATCAGACCAGAGAGGCCAGCCTTCACTCCCTACGCACATCAGTGAGTACTGGGCACCCATAACCCCATCAGCGGTTCACCGGATGGCCTTCCCTCGACGGCTTTTAGTAGGTAATGACCACTGCATACCGGGAAGACCCTACCAGACCTGCCGTTTTGGAGATGCTCTGAGTCAGTCACCTAGCCATCACAATTTGGCCCTTGTCAAAGTCACTCAGATCCATATGCCTGCACATTTTTCCTGCTTCCAGCACATCAGCTTCAGGAAGTGACTGTACAAGTCCAAGTCCTTGAAGGGTGCAATTGCAATGAGATAATCAATGTTATTAACTTCACCTGTCAGTGGTTTTAATATTATGGCTGATCGGTGTAGAATGCATATCATATATTCAGTCAGTTTTGAAGTGCATGTTTACTGTATATTAAATTGACCTTCAGTCAAAAACATAACTTGAGGTCTGTGATACTTTGTATGAGGTAGTTCAATTTCATTTTGGACAATATGAATACTAAGTGCAATTCAGCTATAAATCTAAGACAGCTAGTGGAAAAAGGAATATATGTTGTAACTTTCTGATTCCTACTTACCCAAGAATATTCCAGTGGAGTATGTCCTTGCCCCTGGCTTCTCCATCAGGTCAGAGTGGAGAGGGAAGCAGACTCCATTTTTGCCATAATAGTTACCGAACGTCTGCCTGTCCCAGAACGGGACGACGGCTATCATAAAGCCAAGGGCCCAGATGGTGATGAGGATTGAGAGAGTCTGCTTCCTCCCGGCCCGGTAGTTGTGGAAGGGGAACACGATGCAGATATACTTTTCAAGGGTCATATACGTTAGCAACATAACAGAAACCTCGGTGGACAGCATGGCCAGGGAGCCAATGAGCTGACATTGTGTGCTCTCCATCCAGAACTGGGCGTTCCTGTTGTACTCCCCACAGTACTTAACGTCAAAGGCGCCAATGAAGAACAGATAGACTCCCATCAAGCAATCTGCACCTGAGGGACAAAGTCATATGAGAAAGATCTCACTCTTGGAGGATTCAATCCCTTGAGTTTTCTCACTTTTAATCCTCCTTATTCACTTTGTTTCTATTCAGTTAGATGAATGGTCTTTTATTTTTCTGACTAAACAGTTAGCTTCACCAGGGTTTAGTTATACTTTATTAGTCTATACTCCATACTGGTATAACATACTGGTATACGAAATGGGTAGGTGTACCTCGAGCTATGTTTACTTACAGCAGAGTGACTTGATGGACATGGTATGGTGGTGGTCATTAGACGTGATGCAGGAACGCAGGCATATAACAAAGACGTTGCCGAAACAGATGATGAAAGCCACCACCCAGACGAAGACCCGCAGAATGATATTAGCCAGCAGATTTTCGAAGGAGGATATCCCGTCGGTATTGGGTTTGCAGCTCCTCACATTGGGGGAATAACCACAGTATTCAAACTTCTTAAAGTATCTATAGAGTACCATGGAAGGAAAGAAGTCAGTGAAAGAACAGTAGAACCAATCTCAAGCAAAGCTTCAAAGTTTTTCCATTTTCCTGCTGCTTCTCCTGGTGAAGGTCCTGATAACAAGTTTAGAGTAATTTTAAAAATCTATAATACTGGGTGTGTTACAGTAAATATGACTGTAGTACTACAAATACAATTTAATCTTTCTGATATTCTGGATACTGTATTAGGCCCAAGTACTTACATATGAGAAAGGTTTCCAAGAGACCGAAACATTCTGATGCTGATGTTTGGGATCTCTATTCCCTCCATTCCCCTTGTGAAACAAATGTAATTACAATTGTACATTATTTCAATAAAATATGTGAAATTCATTTATATTACAAACTTTCAAACGATGCTAATTTATTCCGATTGTGTATATCCTAAACTTACGGAAGCATATTGCTGCCATCATGACAAAGTAAAATTTGTCCAGTTTCTCGTTATAATGAGATACGTATCTTGTTATAAAGAGGAAAAACATTTCATGGCATCTCAGTGGTATATACATGTATTTTTATTATAGTATTTATGTTTGAATGACCGTAATTAGGTTCAACTTTATTATGAATTCATTTCTTGTTATAACGAGATACTTCAATCTCATTATGCGATAATTTCGCACCTGATTATAACAAGAATCTCAAAGTCAAAGATATCTCATTATAAGAATTTTCATGTTTTACCATTACATTTTCTCTGTTATAATGAGATCCAAATGTTTTTTTTTTGTGTCAGTGGCAGCGATATGCTGCCATATGAACTGAAACTTGTGGATATTTTTATAAAAACAATAACATACAAAAATGGTAACAGAATTATGACACATTGTTATCTCTTCTATAGAACATTTGAATCCTAATGTTAACCAAAGCAAAATTCTCTAGGTAGTCTTTGGTATAAGTTAAATAAAATTACACATAATTAATTCTGATTTCATTTGTTTGGTATCTGATTTGTTTTCTGCTCTGCACTATCACAGTTACCATCCATTCTGGTAGAATATAAAGGCTTTCATCATTTTATTTAATGACATCTTTTTTTTTTAAAAAAAAAAAAAAAGGTGCTTTTTCATTAGGACAACACTGTGTTGAAAACCTTAGGCCATTCTATAACATTATGTGGCAAAGCAGTAAGGGAAGGGGGGACGCTATGTATTCCCCCCCCCCCACAAATAGCCCGACTACGCCACCCCAGAGGGCAGATCAAATAACCCCACCCGGGGATAAATACAGGATAACTACTTCCAGTTGATCACCCACACAAGTCCAATGCACTATACAGTAGACGTGGATTCTCTTAAACACAAATTTTATTACACAAATCAGAAAACAAATGAAAAGTAATAACACAAAAGATCTAAAAACTCAAATTAACTATCACTCGACACGGACATTAGCCTAATGACACTGCTGCAAGACTTCAAAAACGGGGCCAGGCACCTGTTCTACAGCAGGAGATTCGAAAAAGTAGCACCCATATTGACCAAACAGTTCATGGTAGCATTTACTTATAATGTTCATCCCCAGTACACCAAGGACCTGAGACGACGAACCCCCAGATGGGTCCTTACAGTAACTACCAACACCCCATACCCTGGAATATCCTTATCAGGATATCAGGATCACAAAGCGTAACATCCAGTTCTAAATAGCCAAGATACGGGATTGCTAACCCATTAGCAGCTCTAAGCTGCAACCACTGACACTGCCTCAGTCGATCCTGTCCCCAAGGTTCAAAGTACTGCCTAAAACAAGTCTCTATAATGGCTGATACCATAGAACCTGTATCCAACAGGCAAGGCACGTCCACACCCCCCATATTGACAGTTATACGAGGACAGGATGACGTTAACCGGGGCAAAATCCCTACACCCCCGAACAAAATACCTGAGCCTTTACGAACCCCATCCAAGCTGCGGCCCAACAGACCGGTGGGCGCTAGTTTCCCTGTACCTGATTAGGCTTGGTAATGCCTTGGACGGACGCGGCATATATAGAGGTAAATGTGGCCTTAGGACGAGATGGAGCCCTCTGGCCATCACAATGCCGGGCAAAGTGTCCAGGCTGCTGGCACCTCCTACAAATAACAGGACCAGAAAAAGATCTATTTGGTTGCATAGGGGCCTGGAGAAGACCAACACTATGTTTAAGACGGTCAAGCTGTTCTTGCTGATGTTTTAAAATTGCCTTCAGCTCTACCAATTCTGAGTTCAATACAGGACTGCTAGCTACTGGGCGAGCCTCCCCTTGAACCCCATACAGTAGGCCATATGCAGAGGGGACAAACTGACTCCGAACCCTCATAGTCATTGGCATACCTTCACACTCCCACCTAATGGCCTACCCCCGAACCTCAAGTAGAGTTGGCGTCGGTTGGCGACGTTCTAGCTGTAATTCTCTATGGAGTGCACCATCAAGAACATATTCTACGAATTGATCTCGCAACATCACCTCAGTTAAAACCGGGTGAGGTGCAACCTGCTTGATCTTCCCCATTAACTTCATCAACGCCAGGGAAAACTCCAACAGGCTCTCACCCTCCTGTTGTTTCCTGTAAGGAGATATGTGACTGAGCACAATCACACAACTCACATAAAATAACCAAAATTCTCTCTGGATCCTTCCTTTCATCAATGGGCCGATGTTTGATCTCTTCCCTTGCTTCTCCTTCTAAATGATCAAACAGAAAAAATGCCTGGTCGGCTGGGGAAAGGTAACGAACCCTGATACAGGCTTGCACTTCGTCCTCCCACTCATCCAAACTCAACCCAGTCCTGCTGGTAAAAGTAGGACACTTCCTATCCCTAGGGATAAAAAAAGAGTCTCTCAGTTGATACATTAGCAAAAGGTGACACAGGTACGGACTGGGGCGCCGCGGCTTGGCCAGAAGCCCCTGCCTGCTGCCTCAGCAAGCAGTCATTATCAGCTTGAAGCTGGGCAAACCTCTCTCGAAGTTGCCGCATTTCCTCATCCGTGTTCGCTACAACGACCCACACCCAACCAGAAGTCGTCAAATACACACAGATCCAAATACAACTATTTCCTAGTACTTAACCCGGGTCCCAAAACGAAGGCTGTTGCTGTTTTGCCCCACATCAATGTAAAGCAACTAATTAAAGAAACCAAATTACAAAAATGAAACAAACACAACCCACTATATATATATATATATATATATATATATATATACACACACACACACACACACACACAAAAAAAAAGAGTAATCCACGTCTTACTTTTACTGTGCATCCTGCCGACTGTGCCAGATTGTGGCAAAGCAGTAAGGGAAGGGGGGGGCGCTATGTTCCCCCCACAAATAGCCTGACTACGCTACCATTACATTCTAAATTTAAAATTAAAAAATGAAACTTTGTGGCATGGAATCTGACAGCACACTGATGCCTCTCGGTCACTGCCATGCTTATCGGCTTGAGCCAAAGGTAACCACCTGCTTTGCTTAGAGCTTTAGGGCATTACATCATGCCTTCAGACTCACAGTGACTGCAGGTGTACTAAGCTGTCAAACTGATCCTGGTAGATGTGAGACAGGGGGTTATGTGAGATGTTCCTGGAAGGAGAAAGCCACACAATGAATCTAGCACATTTTGATTTCATGCAAAGTCAAATATTTAGGACAACAATATATATAAAAATAATTATTTCATATACACACAGCGACCACTTTATTAGTTACATCTAACACACCTAGTACTGCAGAGGAGGCTTCAGAAATGCTTTAAGGGTGAGTTGTGTATTGGTAGATGCCTTTCTGCAAACTACTGTTGTACTCAGCTCTTTTTGCACTTGTGGTCTTCCTGGTAACTTTAATGAGTTTGTATAATCGCCTCTCTCACTAAGGTGTCACTAGGGTGTTTTCACCCACACAAATGCCACTGGATGTTTTTTGTCTTTTTTTTGCATATAGCACCATTCTCTGAGCAACCACCACGTCTGACATCCACAGGGACACCACATCAGGGGCCTTGGCCATTCATATACTCAGCCACACTGTAGCTGGACCTCTTGACCCGCCGTATATGTTTGGTTGCAGGCACATGAGGAGCAGCGCAGTTTGCATTAACGTGCTAGTGTAGCACATAAACTGGCTAAGGAGTGTATATGGACTGCTGCAGGAAAGATCCGTCAATATTTATTTATTATTATTTATCATTTTATTTGATGGCTTGGGGCTCAGCAAGCTACATTTTTTTTACGAAATATTGTACTTTTTTAAGTTACCAGATAAACAAGTAAAATCTCAACAATGGTTTTAAAAGTGTTTTTTTTTGTTAAATTGGAGTTAATTGGTGCATTTTAGGATAATTTATTGATACATTATAATATACATATATTTTTATTAATTCACATTTTCTTGCATAATCTCTAAGCATACCATTTAAAATAGTACTGCAATTAGATACCTAAAATATGACTTGTCTTGATAAGTCTTACTTCAGGATGTTATACTCTCACTCTTTGCACTGTGGTCTCATTGTATTCAAAAATATCTAGAAATCACCAGTATTTCCTTTACTTTTAGTAGCATATAATAGTAATGAGTTTCAATATGAAACTCAGTAGTGCAATTTCAATGCCTGAGCATTGTCCAAGCTATTTCAAAAGAAAATATAGTTTTTACTCACAATTGCTTTAGGTTCCACAGATTGTGAAACAAAGATGGTGGTAGTTCCTGAATTCTATTCATCGATAAATCCCTGAATAAAAATATATATTCTTGAAGCAAAATACATTATGTATTCAGTGAACAGTTAACAAATGCAACAATAAATAAAGTATTAAGTGTTACAGCTCGGAAAAAGTAAGAGAGAGGCTCTGCTTTGTCCATTATCTCCATAAAGTACTCTAGAATTGAGTATTTTTTTAACAACATCTAGCTGGCCACACCGCAGATTTTGAAAAGCACATTCCATTCACTTTGACATTTATCAGTCAAAGCAAAGATTCAGTGACCCCAAAGTACATCAGAGGAGACTTGTTTCTTCCCATCAACAAAAATGCAAAGCAGACATTGTTTACTTCAAAATTTCAAATGTAAATCTTCTATGGTTCCGTCCCAAAATGTCAAGTAAAGACCAAAATAACAACTGTATACTCACAAGTCTATGAGCTTTTGCATTGTGGAAAATGTTCCCTCTTCAATCGTCTCTATGCGATTTCTGCGAAGAGCTCTGAAATGGAAATAGAACAGTTAAGATTTTATTTCCCCTTGCGGTCTGTCTGCGGTAATAACCATTGTTACCTGACAGTTATTCACCTATATATACAAACACTTTCATGCGTGCTGGTTGAAAATGCAGTACGTGTTTGTGTGTGTCCTTTTTTTGTACAAAAAGTAAAATTCTAAGCAAGAACACAAAGATTCTCCTTTTACAGCTGCAGGCCTGCTGGTGGCATTCTGTCAGACTTGGTAGCTACACATTTTAGCAACTCTAGCAGCCACAGATGTTAATGTCATTCAATTTATAAACTCAAAGTATAAACATTGCTTTATCAATGCCTCATAAATACCTGGAAACCACAAATAAAACCTGCAGAATGAGAAACAATTTGCTACGCAACAAAGCAATTTAATGTTTAGGCTTATGCCGACAAACCTAGAGGTCTTTTATATATTCTGACTATACCGTACAGCGGGAATCTTTGTCCAAGATAGGTCAGTAAGAAAGATTCATTATAGTTCATTATTTGCTTCCTTAGACATTTAGTCTTCTGAAGTGAGTCATATCCAGCTATTGAGGGGAGGGTTTTATAAACTGGTCAGCAGAGATAAACGTGAATGTGAAGTGAGAAAGCCGTGATTGAAGGTGAGGTGCCGACACACGACAGAGCTTGCTTGTGGGGTATTTTTGTACGCTCAGTTAAGTTTGACTACTTGTCTATAGAAGATCTAAAAAAAAGCCTCCTGGAACAGCAGTTAGAAATCCACTATGTCTGTTTGTGGTAATTTCATCTGATTACATTATGTTTGAGGTCTTCTGGAATGTTGGTAGGTGCTCTCATTTGGACCAATACTGGAATAATCCTGCCAAAAGATGCACAAAATATTATCTCAAAGCCACCTGTTTGATTTCATCCATGTCGACAGTCATTCTGTTACAGCAATTTTTTTAGCATGAATTCCAACAAACCGCTTACTTTTTTATTTGCTATTATTAATATGATATTTCATATAATATCGGAAATTAAAATATACTACAGTAAGTCTTCTTATACCTTGATTGTGTTTCTTTTGTATAGATGAGTCATAATCTTCTATGAAACAGCAGGATTAGCTGGTTCAACAAAATCGGAGATTAAACATAAAGAGAAGTTTAGTCCCAGAGTTTTCATCCCAATATAGTAATTTGTGTGTTCCTTTTCAGTATGCTGTCTGACTGGCTACAGTTCCCCTTCTGCTCTGATTCCTCAAGGCCAGGTGCGCATTCCTCTCATATCTTCTCTTGCAGTGCAGGACAGCTACCACTGAGAGTCACACATCAAGCACTCAAGCAGGAACCCAACATTTACATTTACATTTACAGAATTTAGGAGACACTCTTTTCCAGAGCGACTTACAACAGTGCTTTGTAGTCCATGACTGTTCTTCGATCTATAAAGCTAGACCTAAAACAGCTGTCATTAAAACCAAGTTATGGCTAAGTACGTTGTATAAAAACCTTGTTAGGGAAAAACAGTGCACAGACAAACATTGTTAGTGGGATTTTTTTTCAAATGGAGAGAGTGAACAGTAAGAGGGGCATTAGTCTCCTAGGTATCCTTGAAGAGGTGTGTCTTCAGGCGACGTTTGAAGACAGCAAGGGACTCGGCCGTTCTTATGGCAAGAGGAAGCTCGTTCCACCACTGAGGAGCCAACATTGCAAAATGACTTGATGCATGTTGTCCTCTTTTAAGTGTTGGTGGTTGAGACGAGCAGCGCTTGATGCTCTGAGAGGATGAGAAGTGACACGATTCTTGATCAGTGTTGCCAAGTAAGGAGGAGCTGTTCCAGTCTTGGCCTTAAAGGCAAGTGTTAGGGATTTGAACCTGATTCGGGCAGCCACAGGGAGACAGTGCAGGTTCCGTAGAAGAGGTGTGGTGTGGGAGAATCTAGGAACATTAAAGATGAGTCTCGCAGCTGCATTCTGAATCAGCTGCAGTGACCTTGTTGCCTTCAGTGAAAGTCCAGCCATAAGGGAGTTGCAGTAGTCCAACTTGGAGATGACGAAGGATTGAACGAGTAACTGAGTAACAGGGATGAATTCTTCAAATATTGTAGAGAAGATATCTGCAGGACCTGGGTAGGTTGCTAATGTGTGACGAGAATGACAATTCGTCAGGTCGACAGAAGCCACTTACTCTGCAGCCAGGCAAGATAATGTGTCTCAATTTAAGTCATATCCCCAGTGACAAAACAGACACCAATTATGTTAATCGGCCATGGAAATACTTGCAACCACAACCAAACCACGGCGCCACTAGGAAGAACGCCTTTCACAGTTGAAATCTACTTTTCCTTTTGAGGATTGCTTTTCCTGTGATAGGTACAAAGGGTGTACAAATGTGCTTTTGGAGTTCTGATAGCCTGGCTGTTTTGGCACCAGGTCTGAGAATTTCCTGAAGGCATTTTGGGGGTGATTCTACAACTGTATCAATGTTATCGCTACGTCTAAACTTACAAGACAGTAAGAGCCCTGCACTCTCGAAAGCTGGAACTGTGTAACGTTGATATGAGATTCCCCTCCATCTCCCTGTAAAGAAAAGGTTTGAAAGCACTCACACATCATTGGAACAAAGAATACTTCATAAAATTAACATTAATAATAAAATACTTTCACTAGTGAAGGGTGAAAAAAATATGTTGTCATGATCATTTTTTAAATTTCAATATTACTTATGTAACCAGAAACACTGTAACGGATATAACAATGTCTGTTGTTACTCACAGCCAATTCAACCTTGGCATTTCCTGGCAGAAAGAATTGTTCGGTAAGTGCTCAATTGAATTATTCAGCAATGACCTGAATCAAGAAGAAGCTCAATTAATAAACCTAATCAGGAGAAATTCTGAATTAATCTCTTCTGAGAAAATATCTTTTTTTTATTTACATATACAAACGGACTTGTATATAGGCTCAGTTAATGGTGTTAAATATTTGTTGTAAAACTCCGTGGCTCTATAAACGATTAATAATATTTTGACCTTTTTTTGACCTTTGTTTTAATTGTAAAACAATATCTGAAAATATGGAAGTGTGACTCTGGATTTAGTTAACAGATAAAGGATGATGTATTCTTAAGTATATTTAAACCTCCTAATGACTCCATCGGATTAAAGATTGATGTATAGTATGGTTGGCAGGCATTTCTAAGATGCATAAAAGACACCTGAGTCTATTTAGCAAAGCAAAAAACATTCTTATCTACTGCAGAGTCTTGCTTTATGACAAATATATAGCATTAATAAGATAATAATGCCCTAAAATGGCTCTAAAGGTCAAATATTTATAAATGTTGAACTATCCATCCATCCATCCATTTTCTGAAACCACATGTCCTATTCAGGATTGTGGGGGGTCTGGACCCTATCCCAGAGGCTGTGGGTCCAAAGTCATTCAAAACTATTCAAAAATAATAATCTGTTTGGAGTCATGTTTTTAAATTTATAAAATGATACCAAATTAATTTAATTCATTTGTTAAAAATTAATTTTAATGTAAAATAATATTCTGCTGTTATCACAGTCTCAGGTACCCAAGCAAATTAACTAAATATTTTCCCTTAGTATAACTGTATATGTGATGCATGAAATTGACTGGATTTTATTGGATTTCAAAACTCCACATTTAGTTGTGAGCATCTGTTAAACCATCTACACCTCCTTCATTTTCAGTTTCAAGTTTAAATATTTATTTCTGCAGTATCCTGTTCACATATTCAGAACGTAATAACAGTTAGTAATAGTCCAGGATTTATGGTTATAGAATGCAATGCAACGATACGCAAATGCAAAATTCCAAAGAAATTAGGAAATTAAAGACTGTGCACTTGTGAGGTTAAACAACTAACAGAATACAATTCTGTCCCTAAAATTTCATCGATTCATTCTTTAAAAAGAAACAAACCCTTTTGGATTTAATAGCTTATCATAGAGCTCCTGGAGCGACATTAAAAAATCATCGGAAGTTGGCCTGTATTAATGTGCTAATATTAGCTTATTCTTTTTATAGTGTTCTGCATGAGGCAAATGATATTGCAGCATGAAGGATCCAGCGCTGCTCAGAGGCGAATTATCACTTACGGTAAGAAAACTCACTGAAAAGGCAGGATTTTTACTAATAGCTCTACTAGCAGAACAAGGAGGTTCCTTGTTTTTTTCCACTCCAGATATGATTGTTGGTTATGACTGTTCTCATTTCATAAATATTCTTGATATTTATGATATTGCAGTAAGTTAATGATGTTACATAAAGGGCAAGGGTTTCTATTTATGGTAAGTAATATGAATGCTTGGAAACAAACACACATACACACAGAAAGACACAATCCTGATAATACAGGGATGAATTTAAGCTTGGGGCTTATGCCAACCTTTGCACTAGACACTTATTATTACACACTGCTGCAGACACCTACTTACAAGAAAAACAACGATTTGAGTCCTGTGAATGACTCCTGTCTTACAGATGATATTTCATTCTCGTCCAGAATTCTAAAGTGAGACAGAATCAGAAGCATGAACTGAAGGCTGCAGAAAGTCAACAAAAAATACATCTGCACAGTACTGGGACCTGTGAAAGCATTATAATGGAAATAAGCTGGAAAAGTACCACGTGCATCTGACAATACATTGAAAGTCTGAAGGAAAACATTCATTTTGCTAGTTGTTCCAGTGGCAGAAGGCATTGTGTTGTGCTTAAATGAACCAAACTGCATAATTTAATTCAGCGATAATTCCAGCGTCCTTTGTAAAGAGTATAAAGGAAAAACCCTTCAGAAATGTTCGGTTTAGCAAACAGTGCAAGAGACACCATTTCATCAATGGGTTAACATGAACATTGAAGACAAAGAAAGAATTTTTTGACTTACAGCCATTCAAGATTGTGAAGGTTCCGGAAGATAGCAGCCTTTAGCATAGTGATCCTGTTTTGGCTGAGGAATCTGAGCTCAGTTCAAGGGAAAAAGAGAAATCTATTAAAGCTGACAATATTAACTATTAACTGCAATAGCTAAGATCATTTTCACTGAAATTAAATAATGGTACAGGATACATTTTTATCAGTCTTTGGGTTGATTTTTTTTTTTTAGACGTTATCAAGTTCCCTCTAAAGTAATTGCTGATTTTTCAACTTACAGTTTCCTTAGATTATACAGTTCTGAGAAGGCCCGGTTCGATATTGTGCGGATGCTATTATTTTGCAAGTGCCTGGAAAGAAAACAGAGTATACTCATTAAAAAAGCAAATGTATTGAATGATAATTGAAATGCACACAAACACTATTAATATGATGGGGTTGATGTCCAAAAGAGCACCGCAAACAACATTAAATGCCAGTTAGGCCTTTTTGCGCATTACCAGATGGGGTAGTATAACAAGGAACGGCAAACAGGCGGGATATATTTAAACAATATACCAGTTATATGCCGTATACAAGTCACTTCTTAACACGAGTGACTATTTTGCCTGCTCTTTATCTGTTTTAGGACCATTTTAGCCTGCCCAGTCCTTCGGTTGTCCGTTTAGCATCTTTATAGAAAACCACCAAGTACCTCGATGACGGGGAGCTTAAGCTATATATTTATTTCCCAGCTCTTGTGAAAAAAATATTACTTTCAACCGTCAACCGTAAACTAAAATGACTCCAAATCATTTTAATTATGGTATTTCTTTTTAGAGCACTTGGATATAAATCAACATGTAGTCTGGGTTTACTCTGACGTTTTTGCTTCTAACTAAAATCATTCTTTGTGGACATTGATGTTACAGTTGAATTCTCTTTGGCCGATTTAATAAATATCCACCTCAGGCACAATACCAACCCAGGCTGATCTTTGTTTAGGGACAACTGGGTGGCGCACTGGCAGTGATTTTAGACTGAGAGATGATGAGCAGTTTGGTGGGCTTGCACTCTGTGCCCGTGAATGGAAGGTCACCAGTTTGAGCCCTGGGCTCGACAGAACAGTCACGTGTCCGTGGACCCTTGAGCAAAGCCCTTAACCCCCAGCTCCAGGGGCACTGCGTGATGGTTGACCCTGTGCTATGACCCCCAAGCTATGGAGAGCAACATCAGGTAGGCGATGAGACAAATTTTACCTGTACTTGTGCAATGGTCAATAAAGGATCATACTTACAATTTATTACTCTATAATACTATTTAACGGCGCACCTCCAGTTTAACCAACCCAAGTAACAAGTCAGAAAGCTAGTGTTAAGATCTTAATGCCCCGTGCTCTTACACTAGTGTTCAAGTATGTACTAATCCTAAAATGAATACCTAGGAATCTAGCAGAGATAGTTAGTTCAGAGAAGCATAAATTAATCAAAATAACTCATTAGCTAACCTCTTTATAGTGGTATATAATGATGTTTTAAACACTGGACCATTTACATGAGATCAAAAACTAGTGCAATCACATACTGTAGAACAATGCTTCTCACATCTAAGCATTCTGTGCGGACTTTGTGTGACCTTGGTCTAGGGCAAACATAAGGACAGGGAGAGAGGAAGGGATGATATCTGTGAGGATGGGCTGTTAGGATGAACATGTGAGCCACTTCTCACTTGGTGGGGCACTGCAGTGGGTGTGAAAGATACGCCAGAGTCAATTTGTGAGTCCAGTCTCACTGGAGCCAACTTGACAGTTCACCTTAAGGTGAGATATGACACGTTCCCAAAGTGGTCCATAGTCACACATCACTGTTGGTGCCAGCAGCCTTACAAAAATAAGTAACCTTATTTCCATACCCTTATAAGGATTTTATTTAATTTACATTATTCTTAACTGTTTTGTTTTACTGATGAAAAACTGTCCTAAATGCTGGCATTTGTTAGCTCCATAAGCAAATATGAAATGCCCACATATTCGAAACTCTCAGTTCAGTTCTATTGAAGAATTGTACTATGAACAGCAATATTAAGGCAGGAAATATTAATTAGGGCAGCACAGTGCTTAGCACTGTTGCCTCACACCTCTGGGGCTGGGGTTTGAGTCTTCACCTTGGCTCTATGTATGTGACCCTCCCCCCACAGTCCAAAATACATACTGAGGTTAATTGGAGATCCCAAACTGCCCATAGGTGGGGGGAAAGGTATGAGTGTGCCCTATGATGGGTTGGGGCCCCATCCTGGGTTGTTCCCTGCTTTGTGCCCATAGGCTCCAGGATAGACTCCGTAGCCCCCTGGGCCCTGAATAGGATAAGTGGTTTCAGAAAATGGATGAGTAAATGAAAGTAGTGATCAGTTATAAATTAGTAATAATTATAATAATTATAAATTAAAGTTATAGTAGCTCTCAGAGGCCTTTTTTCATGTTCATATCTTACTGGAAATTTTCAGCCTATTTGGTTATTTATGATGATATCTATGAAAACACAATACAGATGTTTCCTTTTCAATTGTCTTCCCTCATTATATAACCTGTGAACAACAACTAGTAACGCTGCATCTCCATTAATATTTTTGACACGGAATGCTACAGATTGAGTATGAATAATAACCAAGTAACAGATTTATTATATTTAACAGAAGACTACCATCACTTGTTAATCTACCGCATGGTCAACCATTCAAAGATCTCTGAAATGCTTTTGAGAAGGTTGACCACTGAGGGAAAAAAAAAACAGCTGGAAGAGATCCACTTCTCGCCCCTAAGAAATACATCAACCATGAAACTAGAAAAAAGGAGTATCAGTCAGTGTCTAATTTGAAATAGCTTTGCATTTGAAGTGGGTATATTGACTGCCATGTTTCAGTCATATGTCTATTTTATATATATGATATATGTGCAACTCATCCATCCAAGTCATATCCTAGAAGCCACGGACGCAAGACAGGGAATAACTCAAGATGGGGCATCAACCATCACAGGACATGCACACCCAGGATGGGGTGCCAACCCATTGCAGGCCACACTCACACACTATTCATACCTACGGAGAATTTGGCAACTCCAATTCACCTCAGCATGTTTTTAGATGGTGGAGGAAACCCCACGATGACACAGGGAGAACAAGCAAACTCCATACATGTAGAACCAGGGGAGAGACTCAAACACTGGTCAGTCCCAAAGGCGTAAGGTGACTATACTAACCACTGCACCACCACATGACCCTGCATGTTTATATATAATCTTTTAATTTAAAAATTATAATTATTTACTATAATGCAAATGTCAAGTTGTTCATTTCAATTTGTCATATAGTGATCTATCCAACCTTCTTTCACCCATTCATCCCAGTCAGGGTCATGGGAGGAAGGTTGAACAGGAGACAATAAAGGGGGACGCCAGTCTCCTCAAGGCACAAAGGCACAATCACAGACACAAATTACATACTGCTGGTAATTTAGAGACTTTCATTAACTCTCATCTTTGGACTGTGGGAGGAAACCCAAGTGCCTGGGAAAAACCGATGTTACAGAGAGAATATGCAAACTCCACACACAATCGCACATGTTTGTTGCCCAGTTTACAGCCAGGTGCACTTCCCAATTTGCAGTCACTCACAGGACAGGAACAGCCCATTCTCCCTCTGCAGGCCAAAAGGAATAGTACACACACAAACCCAACATAGATTTGTAACAAGGTAAAATAGAAAATCTGAATTTTATTTATTTAGCTGGTAGTCATTTTTTAATATATACCATACTGATTTAAGATCATGCTTTTCTCAGTTATTGTTTTTTACTGAATCAAAATGTTAAAATATATATCTTGCTAAAAATTTTAAATCTTTCAAAATCTAATTACACACACAATAGACCACAAATGCTCTGCAGAGAGAAATGTGCAAATACGCAGCACGCACGTCAGTGAGACTGCTGGTCATATAGAACTGAATGAGTGCGTGTGCAATCACTGGAAGTTTCTCAAACAATGGATGTTAGAAAGGGACCAGGCAGGGCTGAAAATGTCAGGCTGCTTGAACAGTTCAGGCTGCTTCTTATTTATATTCTTATTCTTCTTGAAATGTCAAATACAATTTATCGGGATAATAAAACTAAAACTGTGGCATCATTTATCAAAGGTCCTGCAGAACGAAGACAAAATGGGCTGGTGTTACGGTAGGCATACAACTCCTGGGATGATGGTGAATCCCACTATGTGATTGCCAATAACCAGCTAACCTCTGAGCCACTTGAGTAGCGGGGGGGGGGGCGGTTATGATCTTGGCAAACTTGCTGCGGAAAATGGCCAATCATGCTCCATTGTTTCAGTAGCTGTGCCTTTACCTGTGATGCTGCTGACTTTGAATGCTGATAAAGTTTACATATTTGTGGTCAATATCGGTATGTTAACGGATATATCTCTAGGCCTACATATTGTTTGTTTCATCTTCTGAAAGAAAAATGTAATGCAAAATAATAAAGAGAAGGCAGTACTACAGGGGCAGCATGGTGGCTGGTGGTTAGCGCTGTGGCTGCACACCTCTGGGACCAGCGTTCGAGTTTCCACCCACCACTCTAGATACTCCAGCCCCCCCCTCCCCCCACTGTCCAAAAACATGCTGAAAGTAATTGGAGTTGCCAAATTGCCTGTGTGAGTGTGCCCTGTGCTGGGTTGGAGCCCCATCCTGGGTTGTTCCCTCCCTTGCACCCATACCCTCTGGGATGCACTCCAGACCCCCTGTGACCCTGAATAGGACGTCTGGGTACAAAAAATGGATGGAGAGAAACTTACTGCTTAAGAGTCATGAGAGAAAGTGACTTGATTCTGAGTGAAAACAAAATTGCGACTCATATTTTGCCCAGAATCATGCAGCCCTAATCCTCTTGTTACAAAATAATATTGCAACTTTAAAATTGTACAATACTTCAGAATGTTTTTTCTCTCTCTCTCTCTCTCTCTCTCTCCCACACACACACACACACACACACACACACACACACACTACAGATTTGGTGTCTCTATCTTTATGGGGACTCTACTTGCATTTCTATGCAAATACACCCTAATCCCAACTATGACAACCTTAACCCCTCCCCAGCCCTAACTTTAATCATAGGCAACCACACAAACATTTTAATTTATTTTTTATTGAATTCACATATTTTTATGATTGAGTTTACCCTTGTGAGGACCAAAACAAAATGACCGCATAAGGTGAAAATAACAGGTTTTTATCAATGTAATATATGCATGACCCCCACCCCCTACACACATGCATACACAGATAATGTATGAGTATTAATTTTTATCAAAACAACCATACTACAAGATTATTGTAGGTCATGGCAAACTGTTACAGATATTTAGCAGTATATATGAAAATACAAAAAAAGCATGCACTTACAGTCTTTCCAGATTTTTATATCGTATAAATAGATCCGGTGGAAGAGATGTGATCCGATTGCTGTTCAATTCACTAAGAAAACAAAAATCACAAAACAAATGTTCATTCTCCACTCGTTTTTTCCATTTCAAATACAGTATTTTCAAGAGTCCACTGATATAAAAAAGATCCAAATAAATATTCATAAAGAGTTAAAATTCAGTGAAACACTTGACTTAAAATAAAGCTCATTATTTTTACATTTTATTCCTATATTGGGAGGCCAATTACGTTTTGCATGCATTAACATGTCTGTGCATACCCATTAATTTGTTTATCTTCAGTTAGGGTCAATAAATTATTTATGGAAATACTAGAAAAACTGAGGGGTAAAATAATTTCTTTACTCATCCTGTTATTAATTCTGGCTTTTTCACTGGGGAAATTCTGCTTATGCATGTTGGCAGGTTTGAAATAAATAAATAAAATAAATGAATAGATAAATGATAATTGAAATCTATCTTTTATTTATGGGGCCATATCCAGGAAAACACTGGCGCATTCATCAGAGTAAAGCACAGTGGGAGATGCAAATTATAAACTGTTGCAGCTTCTAATCTCTTATCCCACCACAGAGAAGACATTAAAGTATTCCGAATGCAATGAACTGAATGTGACCGTAGGGACATTATGATGGTTGTTGCTTTCCCCACACCACCCCCCACACACCCATTATTAATACTTAATTACATAGAGCTTAATAGGGTTAACTGAGGTTATCATAAAGTAAATAAAATCTAACCTTCTAGCTGCCGCTCAGCTTCTGCAGATTTGTTTCCTATTTTAGTGCCTTGTACTTGTAGATTGCTTTGGATTTTCGGGTTACATTTACATTTACATTTACAATGCAATTACATATTTAGCAGACAGCTATGTCCAAAGTGACGTACAAGTGAGGCGAACAGCATACTGCCAACATTCATGTCACAGATGAGCAAGAGCAGACTAGACTGAGCTTCCAGTGAATGCCCAGGTACAAGTGTGAGCAGTACTAAGGCAGGAACTACGCAACAACAACACAACCACACAACTACTTCTGATATCTGCTGTTGCACATAAGGGAACTGGACCTAGCCAATCTTAACATGAAGTGCTGTGCCACAGTATCCTGCATTTTGCCTCCAGCTGTGGTATAAGACTGGTGTGACATGTTGTGTGGGTATTACAAGGGTGCAAAATGTTTGCAATAGATGAAGATGCTCTGCTAGCTGCTGCATCGTCAGGATTTAATCACATTATTTTATGTACAGTGTTAATTATCTTTATATATTTGTCTAGCTTTATTTTATTTTTTGCATATTTTATTATATTAAATGCCTGTACATTTGAAAAAAAAGCTAAACTGCAATTTTCTTGTATGCAAGTCATGCATATATAAAGACTAATTAACTCATAATTCATAGCACTATTTTGAATTACCTGATTCACAGCTATAAAAGCATATCACTATGAGGTTGTACAGGGTATTTAATAATAAATTTTATTTTTTAGTAATTACTGAAGTAGTGGAATATTTTTGCAATAGCTCTGCTATACACACACACATTTCTGTGGGCATAACCCTAATCACGTCACCCTTAACCCCTATGCAGCCCTAACCTTTTGGCATTTTTACTTTTTTGATTGCATAAGGAAGTAAGGAAGTTTCAGGTTTTACCATACTTTGGGGACATTTTCGTCCCCAAATGAGATTTATGCAATAACACACACACACACACACACACACATATGTATATACATACAAAGTGTGTGTATGCATGAGAGAGAGAGAGAGAGAGAGAGAGCAATTGGTCACATAATACCTAATGTAACTAGTAAGGAGAGGAACAGGAATGCCTTGAGAAAGCCATGACTTGTCCTTTTTATTTGACTGAATTTGGTCTAGGGTAAATATATGTTTTGTTAAAATCTTTGGTATATCACCTTCAGATAATTTCTGAAACTGTTGCAATTCCAGAATCATATTAAAGGCTGATTCATGATGTTAAAAAGGCATCCCATCCACGATCTGATCCTTCAGATAAAGTTACTTCACTTCCAGTTTTGTAAGTGGCTTTGTGTGGGCAGTATCGAGAAACGTTCGTCAAGTGTTTATGTACGCGAATCAGCTTGAAAGCCTTGTTTGTGCTTCCTCAGAAGCCCTGTTTCTTTTAGCTTGAACAAGCACTCACTTTATTAATCTTTTTTTCTAGGTAATTTTTATTGTCCTGGGTGGTTAAGGGAGGAATGACCCAGCCGTGGAACAAAGTCTGCTTTACCGTCTTGCAAGACAGCACTTGTTACATAAGCAACTGATGTATGTAACAGTTTGGCCCTCAAGCAATGTCTGCGCTTTGATCCGACTGCCTTTAGATCACTGACTAATGATTGTCAAACTTAGTGTAGCGGTACTGGCAGACCCTTGACTGATTTTCCCTTTTTTATATCGCTATTATTCACCAGAGGCAAAGTCTTATGGGAATTATGCTCTTAAGATAAAACACAGTAGGGGGAATTGGTTTTTTCATTTGAAAATATATTACCTTTCAGGCTTTAGAACAAAGATTTTCCAAGAACACAAAATCCCTTATTTCAGTACAAATTAAGACCGTGCACATTTACTCAAATGCTCCTCAAATTCAGCTATGTGAATTCTAAAGGCAAATCAGTGTCTAAAATGCATATTATAGGAAAAATAATAAGTGTTTTCTAAGATACTTACAATGCAGTGATATTGGAAGATACTGCAGGTACATACTGAAGATCTCTGCTGTTACAATTCACTTTCTTGGCTTCACACTCACAGGCTTCTGGAAATACACCCAGCACTACACCAAGATGTTAAGGACATTTAGCAGTGATTCAGTGTGCCGTTCAGGCAATATTAAGGGGACAGAATGTGACCTTATATTATTTCTTATATTATGCAAATTACAAAAATATTATTGATTATACCAAACATGAAGACAGGGGTGCGGCTACAGACTTTGAGCCCCATGAAAGCATATCTTATTCGGCCCTAAACCCACACCAATCCAATTACGTGGTAAATTTTTTAGGGCCCCAGTCACTCAGAGGACCCTGGAAACATCCTAACTTTCCCCCCCTTTACAGCACCCCTGCATGATGATTTTATAGAATGGGTAACTTATCGTCATTTGACAGTGGAAACCATTGGAGTGGCTATAAGCCTGTTTGTCAGGAAAATGAGCTTCATGGCTCACTGCCTTTCCCCACTTTTAGAAAATAATCACACGCATGCGTTTCACCATGTCATGCCAACAACAGCTTATTGACATTCTGGGTTCTTCAGTCTGTCTACTATAGGTAACAGGGCATATTACTTTGGCAGTTTTGCAGACCTTCATAGGGAGCCACTGGAAACCACATCATAATGACTGTAAGAGGAGGGGATTTTACTCACAACATTCCTTTGACTCCTGTATGTTTTTCCTTAAAAATGCATCAAAGAGATGAGGCCATCCACTATTGTCCACTAGTAAAAGAAGAAAAACCGAAGAGAGAAAATGATGGATTCAACTTCAAGGCACTTCACTTTCATCAAATCTCATTTCAAAAAGTTCTTTTTTTATTAGACGCTAAAGGCTGAGATTATGGAATGTTGCTAATTCATTAGCATATGTTTCATATATGTCGGGGAGAGTGGGGTTAGTCAGAGCACAGGCTTTGTTAAAATTTGCAGATAAAAAAATGATTCATTTCATGAAGTGCTGCCATCTAGGGGTGGACCACAAGAATATCCATCCACCATATTTGTTTCTCGAATGAGGACTGAAAATTGGCTGAAGGAGAAGGGTTATTCTCTGACAAGTGGAGTGCATTTTTCTCTGTAACTGTTGATCTATGATGAAATTGTCAGTAGATTCATACTTTACACTCTAGTGTTAAGGTACAAAATGAGACTAAAAAAGGTCGCAAGTAGCATTGTTTCATGAAGTGTGTGTGTGTGTCTGTGGGGGGGGGGGGCTCCCCCTTGGTAAAATATGGTGAAGGGGTGTCTTGCATGATCATTTGTTATTATAAGGGATTAAATGGTTAAATTTGCCGAGGGGGGGGGGGTTGTGGGGTCCCCTTGGTAAATTTTCCAGTGGGTCCCCTGCCATGATGGGCCCCTCCGCCCCTACTACTACGCTACTTCAAACATTGAGGGGGTTAGCTGGAACTACGCATGTCATGGTTAGGTCCCTAAACTTTTTTTTTTCACACAAGCTGATCGTAGATTAAAGTAGAGCTCTGCCAAGTTTAAGGGTGATTGATGCCTGAATATGGCTGAATATACCGGAATACGTGATTCTGAGGCTGGATCTCGTGACCGGGGGAGGGGGCATGTGATGAGGAAGAAGCTTCTGAAACGGAACAGCTTAGTGTTATTCCAAACATGGCTGATAAAATTGATGAAGGATGTTTTGTGTTTGTGCATTTCCTTGGGGAAAAGACCCCACATTACTACACTGGCAAGATTATCCGCCTCACCAAGGATGGTGAAGTTGAAACCAAGCTCTTGACATTGCAGTCAATAGGAGTGCCCAGCATTTTCCTTTCCAGATGTTGATGACATCTCGGTTCATGGAAAGCAAGACTAGATATTCAGGCTACCAACACCAACTGTACTTGGGGCATCAAGCGTTGTACCCAAAAGCTGATGTTTCCTCTTGATTTGTCCGCTTACAATCCGAAGTAGTAATGTTCGGAATCAATAAGGTGATGAGTAGTGATGATGTATGCTACATGAAAATGAACTTTTTCAATACTTTCGTCAGCCATGACCCAGATTATGGAAACAGCTGTTCCGATTTGTTTCAGTTTACCCCAGTGGTGGGTATACATGTAACACCTGAAATAAACTTGTTTGAGGAGGATCATATGGAGTAGAATCCAACAATCTAGGAACATCATATGCAACATTTGTAACTATTGTAAGCATTATTGCAGTGGTACAGACAATTCTATTCAAATATAGATCACATTCATGAATCATAATTACCTTAATATAATAGGAGGAATTAGTTAAATTGTTCCAACTAACCCCACTCTCCCCTAATCTTATTTATTTAAGTAATTCTAGAGCAACTTCATTGTTGCACTTCATAACAGGTAACAGACGAAATTTCCCGCGCAGTTGCTTAATTCGCTTAACGTCACGCTCCGACTCCCGCCACCGGACATTCCGTGCGCCCTGCTCACCGCAGTTCTCCTCGTCTGCGCCGTTTTCGCAGTCCTTCACGCCGTTGCAGTGTCGCAGCTGGGGCAGGCACACCGACAGGTTTCCGCACGGGAACTGGCCGAGGGGACAACCCCCGGTGGCGGCATAGAGCTCTGCGGCAGTCAGGTCTAGGAAAAGACACTTAACGCGTTTTTAATCATCTCTTTTTATAAGCGAAAACGACACCCTCTGCCAGCTCGTTAGCACAATTGACGAAACTCCTGCGGCACCTCAGTGCCCCTCTCTGATGAAGATATGCTTAGTAAAGAACTAACAAAAATGCATAGAGGATGGACAGAATGAGATAGTTTAACGTAATAAGCTCCAAGACTGAATAAAATGACCTTTTTATACAATAGCAAAGAGTTCTAAAAGTTGTGTTTGAATAAAGTTATGGTTCAGCCACCACTGGTTCGATTAACACTAGCAACAATTTCATACAATAATTTCACGCTGACCTATTTTTACATTTCATGCCAGCACTTTTACAGGGCGCGTAATTATATGTATAGGTAGCTGTGTGTATTGTTTTTCCACATATCAAAACACACATAATCTGCAGAATTCATTCATAATCTATTTGTGTCAGATGTTTATATGATATATATTATAATCTGTTTTTGAGAAATGCACTGATTTTAATCCAGACTAAAACTGCAATGACATTTTGGCAATTTTAATTCAGGTTTTTGAGTGAGTGAGATGAAGTTTTATTTTGAGTTGCTTCATCGTCACTTTGTCAAAATGCTGGCACCGTATTGCTTGCTGTGGTTTGACTAAACGCTTATCTTTGAGTACAGCTAACAGGGCGTCCTTCATCCTGGATGGCAGAAAATTTCTTGGGTGAAAAATGTAGAGTACTGTAGATCAACCCATTGAAATGTGGCTGCATATTTATAAGGAACTGAGATAGAACCTCTGGAATTTTGTCCAGAGTGTACTTTCACTTGGGGATTGTGGTGATAGGTCATTGGTGCTTCATATTAAGGATGAAATCCCAGACCATAAAATATGTAAAAAGTTCCACCATAAGGCCTACAAACAGTTGTTGTCATGTTTGTGTAACGGATGAGTACATGACTTGGGGTTCAGTTCCATGCTCTCACTAGGAACCACCTGTATCTTGTCTCCTAATAAGCTATTTACTTATTTTTATGTATTAAAGGACGAGTTCTCAGTAAAAATTACCCAGATGTTTTGGCTCCAGGCAGTGCGATCAATTGCTGAGCTAAATTCTTTCCTCTAAACATATGCTCTGAGTTGGCTGTGAGTTAAATTCAGCACATTCATTATCAACTGCATTCTCCACGGAACTCATAATAAGACATGCAAATACGATTTAGTTGCGTTTCAAGCACATATAAATCACATGTCACGCTTGACCCAATTATCCATAATAAACTCAAATGTTTGTTGAGTTCTGCTCTTTATACATACAAGTCCAGTCATGGTATCCTGGCTTGAAAAGCTAAAATTTATTGTGTTCACCATTTGAAATCCCTGTGATGCATTTCATATTTGTTCATGAGATGGCCCTTCTATTCTATCCTCTAACAAAATGAACCATCACATTTCTAGCTCTGGAAATGTGACATCTGCCAACACTCAGTCACCACTTTATTAGGTGCAGCTGCTCATAAGCACACTGCCTGCTCCTCTAAACATCGAATCATGCGGCTGCAACGGAATATATATAGCAGATAGAGAGGCTCAAGAGGTTCAGTGTGATCTAATTGGTTTTAAACATGGTATGATTGTTGAAGCAAGGCATGGAGTTTCCAAATTTTCAGAAAGAGCCAATACCCTGGAATTTTGACACCTAGAGTTTACACGGAGAGGCCAGACTAAGAGGAAGACCTCAAGGGCAAAAATGACAGCTTAGTACATCAGTGGTGTGCACAAAGGCATCATCAACCCATGACGTGGTTCTGAGATTAAATGAGGTGGTCTTCCCTGGTACTACTACCAGTGCATAATCAATGTATCTAAATGTCTTCATTTTGCAGGAGCAGTTTCTAAGCAACTTTTGACCAGGTAACCTAGAAGTCTCAACCATACCTCTCTGGCAAGTCCATAATATATCCTGGGGTTACCTGAGTTTTTCTCCAGGTAACCTTAGAACCTGGCCACAGGATTCTCTGAGTCTACTGACCGCACCATTTTTTTGCTTAGGTTGTTCCTTGATGTGGCACTTCAGTCTGGATTTACCATTAGCGGAACTTTTCATGAGAGAGCTACAGTACTTGTCTTCTCCACTAAACCCACCATTCAACATGGCATCATTGTACAGCTTGGATCATCAACACTGTCAGCCGGGAACCTTGGGGTAATGATAGATGACCAACTATCCTTTGCTGACGTCATTGGTGCCATCTCTGTCTTGCAGATTTAAGGAAGATCAGACCTAACTTATGAAGTGCAAAGTATAGCACACACAGATTATAGTAATCTCCCAGCTTTTCTGCTTCTCTTTACTGACTTGGCTATGGTGTAGACTATTCAAAATTCGACAGCAGGTCTGCATTTCAGGCATCCCATCACGATGTAAAAATAGGTCCCTCTCCTGACATTTCTTATGTGTGGCTCCTTGATGATGGACTCATCCGCATCTAGTCACCAGAGTCCAAGAAATGCCTAAAAACAAGGAACACCTCAACTAACTCATCTGACCACTGACTTACTCTATCTTCATCACAAAGCCTTACTTATAGCCAAATATTTTTGCACTTCTCTAGTAGGATCGTTGTGCTTATGTTCCTCTTTTGATGTTATGTCATATGTTCTATAGCTCTTACTCCAAGAAGTTGTACTTGTTACTGGGCACATATTTTATACCTAATTTGGCTCAGTGACAGTCATACGCTTCTGATGTACTGTGTCTGCCTTGTACGTCACTTTATTAGTTATTGATTTCTTTCCATCGTTTCTCCTGATAAAATGCCACTCTGCATTTTATTTCTTCTGATATAAACAGAGCTCAAAGAAATTCTCGGGACGCTTGCTTAATTCCATAAAAATGTTGCAAATTTATTGGTTTCATAATAAAGTCCATTGACAAGCAATGTTTAACATATCTGCACATATCTGCAAAGATATTTTCTTTTTATCAAGTGTCATGATGACTTTTTCAGTTCTGTTCTTGCTAATTTGCTATTAATTGCAGTTGTAGTCACTGGCTCCCAAAGGCATACCAAATAAAAATATTGGTGTTTTATGTTATTGTGAAGTTGTTACTGATTAAAAAGCACCAAAAGAGATTGCTTATCAATGAACTTTTTAAATCAGGACAGCTCTTTTAGAACTATAATTTTGGTTTCAGTTTATTGCTAATTGAAATGAATGTTTTACTTAAAACTACTGCTTGTTTCTAAAGTGATACACATTTTTGTAAATAAATGAAGCTGAAATAAATGAATGTCTTTTTGTTCTAAAATCAATAAATTTGCACATTTTTTACTGAAGTGTCCCAAGACTCTCTGTCTTGAAACTGTCTCTGTCTCTAAAACTGCAAACTGCAGTCAACATTAGTTGGATATCTGCTTGATGTCTCCACCTGCTCTCGAACCATTCAAAGACAGATAGTTCTCATCCCTGCCTGCACCTTGCAACAGAAGTCCAATGAATCACCATTATAACGAGCGACACAATTGCGTAATTATCAAAAGAAACTCGCAGCATGAAGAATCTGTAACCACATACTGCTGATTTCTGGAAAATGTGCTATTACTTGACCACACTGTCCAGCAAGTTCTGGATGCCAAGCATGACGATCTCTCATATGAACTACTGCAGATTCTTCATTAACGGACCGTTTGTGCTGTTGAACCCCATCCACCTGACTCCAGCATGCTGCTATTTTGCAAGATATGTGTGTATGACAAAGTGCTTTCCTGAATACACAAGACACAAATTACCCTGCACCTGTGGTCAATTGTGCTTATTGATTGCTGTGATTATGTAATTATTCCACAATAATGGCAGGTAGTCCAATAAGTTCACTGTACAAGGCAAGTTCAATAATGAGTAATAAAAAAATAATACAGTAATAACTTTTGAAAGTGGTCTAAATTAAAGTTATGCGTAACTCAAATGCCCTTTGGAACACGGTAAATACCACCAACATATTAAATATAAATGCAAATATAATCAGAAATATCACATTCTCATACTGTAAATCGAATAAATAAGCATGTTGTTATTATTATTATTATTATTATTATTTTTATATGTGCACATATAATAAAATCCATTTCTGGTGACAGCTGTATTTTTCTCCAGGTTGCGGTCGATCATGATGCTGTCAGGTCACATGACTGATGGAAGCAGTTCTCTATGATGGTGCCGTTTCTGCCACCACTCGTGTGACCTCATAGCCTCAAGCCAATGTTTTCAGGACTTTGGGTGCATTATAAATGACATACACTGTTCCTTGTAAAGACAATCTCTTCATATGCCATAAGAGAAATCTTTGATATTACGCAGTTCTTGGCTTCCATTAAGAATGGGTACTGTTTCTACAGTAGTACTAAATAAAGTAAATGTACTTCACCACATGAATCATATTAATTAGTAGTTTATTTAAACAGCTTATGTAAACAAATTTTACTATGATGTGAAGATATATTTCATAATTATTTGCAGAACTGTTTCTACAGTATATTTGTAATTTCTCTCTGCTATTCATATTTCTTTTTGCATCGGATTAACTCTTAGAGCTCATAATTTTTAAAGAAGAATTATAGAATTACGGACTACTTAAAGAAGAATTATAAGTTAGTTGGAAGAACTTTCCAAGCTTTTGGGTATCTGAGAATATTAGGAGAAATTTTGGATAAAGAAGCAGCCAGTTATTTCAGTAGAACACTATGCAGAAGAAGGTTATAACTTGTCGCTTACAGTAACCTGAGCCTATTAAATACTTAAATAATATGCATGTGGAACATAGCTTAGGGTAAGAGTACCGACATAATTAGCTAAGCGAGTACTGCACCGGAGCCTCTATGCAACAATTTGCCATTTATATTCTGCAGGAAATGACTGTGGCTCATTAAAAAAAATGAATGACTTGGCACCGAAAAGTTTGTTTCAAGTTTAGCACTTTATCATTATAACTTGCTTTTTTTTTAATAAACATTCTCCCTAAAAGAACGCTTTTTCTTTTTTTCAACAGACATAGTTCTGTTGATATATATTTGTCATTCTTTGGCATGACATTCAGCATGTTTTCCTTCTTTTTTGCAGCTACTTTTCCAGACAGAATTTAGCTGCAGTCTCAGTTCTGATTTTTTTCTTTTTCCGGAACTTGCTTTCTCAGTCAGACCATGAAGAAGACCATTGTGACTTACTAGCTTACAGAATACCAATAGGCTTATAGTCTAATTTAAAAACCTTGATGGCTTCCATTGTCTGAAATTCTGTCAAGTTCTGCCGAGACACATACTCCTATGAAATTCACAAGTATAATAAATGAAAGCATATACACCAATAGTCCTATAGACTTTCATGAGAAATATTATTACTCTGTAATGTAATTTATCAACTGCAAATTTATGAAATTCTAAAGAGCATATTTACTGTAAGCATTAAAAAAATTATTTCCAGTCACTCTCCAAAGGGATGCAGAATCACAGTCTGAAATTCATCTATGGGATTATTATCATTCTGAATGGTCCATTCACTAAACAATTCTGTAAGGTGCTCATGTGAATACTATAATGAACTGTATAGTTCTTACTTTCACTGAAACACCTTCTCTATAGGCCTTATAATAATGCCTCAATATGAAACGTAAGATAAAACATCAATGTCTGACAGAAAATGGAGAGAAGAAATTGTCTGCAGAAATAGGTATGTAGAAATTGTACATTTTAATACCTGATATACATTATGTTAGCCTTAGACTCTGCTGGAAAGAGGCTCTCATTTGGACTGAATTGCAGTCGTTAAGGTGAGGTTGAGGTAGAGTGCTAAAATTGGCTAAGTTTTTTAAAACTTCAACCAAGTTTGCTCAACATAAAAACATCCCTTCCAAATATTTATTGGAAACTTGACAAATGATACATTCCAATGAGATAGCGTATTCTGTGACTCCTTAAACACTCATAAATTATGCTGGTCATCTTTTCATCTTGTGAAAACCAGCATCATCATTACACTTTCCTGTTGTCTGTTAATCTCCCAGCTAAAATCTATCTTTGCAGTTACTTGAAAGAAGAAGACAAAAACAAACAAGGCGGCAATACTAAATATCTGCAAGACAAAGCCCGGGGTTATTTTTAAGAAAACAAAGTTTACAAGCAGTTCATATGGAATGGGTTTTATATGTTTTTTACAGATATTTTTCCATAACACTGAACACTTTAAAATTGTATTATAATGCAGACAAAATCAATAATTTATATTGTTTATTTGAGAGTCCTTCTACAAAAAAGTAAAATGTTTTGGCATATACAAGTCTGTAATAAAGATTATTGTGCATCCAGTAAACAAATTTATAGTTGCTGAAATGACACCGGACCTTTTAGGTTTTATGTGATAATGGTGTCAGTTTGTTTTAGAGCAAGAAACTGCTGTTTACTACTAACAGTTCTGGGATACTGTGCTGCATCTAGTCCATTGTCATCATTCAAGGAACCAGGAATTCTGCTCTAAACTAAAGATTACTACAAAAAAATGCCATAGATCTGCAGTTAGACAATGATCTGAAACAGACACGAAAGGTCAACATTGGAATAGTTGACTAACAAGACGATGTAAGATATACACAGGCCGGCGGACGACAGGAAGCTAAACCTTATTGGGATATTTTATAAGACGAGAAATGAACAGTTTATATTCCAAAACCACACAGCACAGTGCTGTGAGACTGATAAAAGAATAACACAGAAACCTGCAGTTACAGTCCGTACTGAAGGTACTATAACTACTTACTGGGAGCGAGAGATGATATCTTTCCACACTAAATCCTGTAATGTATTTTGTGATTATGCTGAACACTGAAGACACCGTTTTGTTCAGGGACTTGAGAGATTTTCTAGCTTTATAAGTTGGCCCATAACATGGGAGCTTATCATTTTGTTTATTTATATTTTGACAGAGATTCCTGCAGAATCTTTGCTTTGCACCACAGACAGGGGGATCTGATCCCTTATTATTATCTGGGTGAACAATTTAGACATGCATGATGTTTCTTGTGGTACAGACTGCAAGTCGGCTGTGAATTCTGCTGCGTTTGGGCATTTAGGGTAAAAAGAAGTTCAGTTTACATTAATATGACCGACTCCAGTCATAGTAATTTCAGATGCATATTATAACAAAGCAAAAAGGTGACTAAGAGCTTTCAGTAGCTGAAATGTAGTGAAGTAAATTCAACAGATTTCACGCAAAAATGTTCACACACTTCTGAGTAATGGAATTTTCACAACATCGAAAGTCCCTAGAGGCCACCATGCACAAGTATTTTTGGAAAGTGCATTCTGGATGATCGTGAACTTCACGGAACTGGGAGGTAAACAGCAATGATGATAGAAGAAAGAAATCATGGAGAAGATATTTTTGCTTCACTTTGTCTAAAGGACAATCTTGCACATTGCTGAACCTTGTAATAACTGGCCAGGTTATTTAAATGAACATCAATAAGACTATCCTTAACCACTAGAATGCCAGTTATTAAGTTATTATTCACAATACACTGCCCGTCATGTCCACCTGACCTTCTTGTCTCCTCCCTGATGAGCCACACCTGTTGTTCATTACCCTACGTCTTTGTATTTAAGTATCTATTTGTCTGATCAGTCCCAGTCTGGTCATTGATGTCACTTCTCCTGTCTGTTCATGTCCTTCCCCATAGTAGTCTTTTTGTTTTGACCCCTTATGATCTCGTTTGTTTCCCTGCTCCCGTTCAGTTCAATAAACCCCTTTTATTCACCAAACGCCAGCCCTTGAGTCCTTCATCTCTCACACCGTGACAGAGAACATCCTGTAAAGATTTATACAATACAAATCCCTCTCAACTTCATTTTCCAACTCACAGAAGGAGCTTAAAATATGTCTATAAACAAATGTTCTGCATAAAGAGAGCACCAGATTTTTGGCTTGATTCAACCATATGAAACCATATGATTTTGGACCACAGTGAAAAAACCTAGAGCTTGAGAATGGCTAAGTCTTGACACTGAAGAGCAATTATAGCCATGCTGTGATATGCGGGAGCACCAAGTGTTTAAAAGACAACTAATGGGCTGACAGTAAACTGGGAAACCTATGATTAGTCTAAAGTTATGACAAATAATAATAAACTATTTATATTGCACATGAAGCACTTGCTTGTGTTATAGTAATACTAAGAGGGTATTTGTGCATCGTGGCTTATTCAAGGTAACGTTTTAATTGGTAGATGTCAATTCAGTGGGCTCTTGAATTTTAATATTCATCTGCATGGATCAAAATTAAATACCCTAAAAGATAATAATAACGCATTGTCATAAAATGACAAATGACAGGGCTTCATTGGAGAGCAGTTTATGAATTTCTGATGCAGAAAACAAAGGGAGATGCTGCTGTTCAACCCAAATAGGGGACAGGAGGTCAGACTGCATGACAAGGACAGATAGGAGATCCACTCCCCCATGAGGAATATGACATTTTGGTGGCTATGTACCGAAGACGCCAGGTAAGATAAGTAGCAGGGTGAGATGCTGGCCAAAATTCACTGTAACTGCAGCTGTAGAAGTGCATATTGCAGGAGTGATAACTACAGCTGATGATGAATTTTATGTGGGTCGGTGGACAGCATGTGATAATTAGCTGATTGCTCGAGATGGAGGAGAAACCAGAAAGAGAAGAAAATGGTTGATAGGTGGATCTCATTCCATCATTAGGAAGCCGTGTGATCAGCTTCACTCTGCTAGCGCTTTAAGGGTATGTTGCAAGGATGAGTTTTAAATTTAAACTTTAGAGGAGGTTGGTTTCAGTAGCCAAAAATATCTCACCAGGTGTGGGGGGGGGGTCTAAATCCTGTTAAGAGGGAGACTCATTCTGAAAAGGCTTTAGGCCATGAACTCCGTAACTTCACCACAAGTACTAACCATTGCAACTGTTCTCTTTAGCAATTTTTCCAATAAATATGTATTAAGACAATAGCTAATGTACGGCAAGGAAATGCTCCCAAGACTTTTAAAATATGATTTTAAAATACGATTCATGTTTGGGTTCAAAACAATGCATGTAAATTAAGAAGATTAAAAGCTGCAGAATTCCATTACAAATTCATAAGATTTTTAACATCGACCCAGAGGTGTCATCACAGGCGAGTACCATTTCACCTTAATGTATAGTAGCTACCTGTGGACTGCTTTTTTTTGTTTAGTGATAATCTCAGATGGTCAAATGCAGAGGAAAGATGGCCATGACTTTACTTGTGTAGTGTGTTTTACTGTAAAAACAAAAGCACATATCACACTATAGATGTTCTAAATAATCAGTTTAATGTTTATGTGGCTGTCAGAAAAACTAAACAGTTATTAGCAAAGCCCAAAATGGAATGCAACACCACAGAATTGATACTGGTGTCTGGGACTGAAGGGAGAAAATGGACAGTGGTGCAGAGCTAGAAAACACATCAAGAAGCACTGTTCAATGTTCTATTTGGACAATGTATGTAATTACTCAAAGTGAGCAGTACTGTTCAGTGTTCTCTATGGACATCGCATGTAATTACTCACATGGATTGTAAGGATGACACATTACTACAACAACAATTAAGGCAGAAAACCTCGGAGCAACATTTTGTAATTAGGAGTTATCCGGCAGGTCAAAGATTAGTTTTAGATTTGCCTAGAAAATGGGTCATGAGTTATGAGGCTACGTGAAATTCCAGGATTACATGTAGTGTGATTATGTAATTCATCTACTGACTATAATTCAACAGCAGTACTGTCAGTATGTGAGCTAGTCGTTCACACTAACCCTGCACGATGTCTCCAAATAAATGATGTAACAAGTGCCACATCGCAAATGGCTACTGTTTTGATTACCTTTAAACATACTGTATGGTTATACTTCCAGTCCTTTGGTTATATAGAATTCAATTAATATGAGCCAGACCGTCATAACAAAGAGAACACTGGTACTTGGGGGAAAAAATGCAGCCATCGACTCCTCCAATAATTTTGCCTGTGTTTCCATTAATTTCATTCCGTAAACACAGTTAAAGCACAAATGTTAATTCATACACTTCAAAAGTACAAACAATAAACGGAAGGTAACAAAAAAACAAACAAACAACGGTTACAAGGAGGGCAGTGTGTTTACTGCTACTCATTTGCAATTTATGGCTATCCACGGCAGAACAGCAAATGTGCCGTCAAGGTTGTACTAGAGGGACCCGGTCGCATTGAGAATACGCTGACACATCTTCACTTGTAGCTTTGTTATCCTCATCATTAAATTTTCCAGTAAAACTACATAATCTCCAGGACTGTAAGTGTGTCTGTAGTCTTGTTTTCTCGTGTTGACAAGAAATGTGATATGTATCTGTGCTGCTTTATCAGTGTCACTTTTAGATGCACTGATTATATTAGTAGTAAGGTGTATTTTGAGAAAATGTTCATTAATCTGCATATGTTCCCTGAATAAAATGTACGGTTAATTAAACTGAAAATGCACTAATTCAGGGAAAGTTCAACTTTGATTTTTTTGCTAAGCAGCTATAACAGTATCAGGATATGAGTTTGAAATTAGATTATTGAAATAACATTAAGATTATAATTGGACTCAAACCAAAGAATTATGAGCATCAACCTGAAATAAAAATTTGAATTAAACTATATTACTTTTAGTTCATGTTATAAAACAGGGACGTCAAATCCACAGCGAAACAGAATAACGTGAAATTGAATAAAATACTTTGTTTACGTGGGTATTACTTGTCATGTCTGTCTCTCATTACATATTAAAGTGAGTGCTGTTAATTACAGCTGATGGCAGAGATTGTGGCTAAGCATATTTAAACGATGCGCATGTAGGTCTAAGTTTCTAATTCATATTATACGGGCTGTTTTTTCAGGAATTATTACCGAAAAACAATATAACAAAATTCATTAACAGCAAAAATATTTTCTCAAGCAAATGAATACTGGTACATTCATCTTTTGCCCAATGGACTCGTACTTGACACATTTCTAATACCTAACCAATAACTGCAGAAGACGACATTTAAAGTCTCAAGGCTTGATGGCTTTGGCTTCATTAGAACCAATAAATGAGTTTTAAAATTCAGGTTATTGGCTTTTACGTCGGTTGTCACAATTCAAATTGTGCACTATTATTATTTTAACAATCAATAACAAATGATTACATCCTTTGAACATAAAAATAATGGCCTTACATTTTCACCGGTTCTATTGTTCCCTATGACACGGCAATAGGACATTTAATAAGACAGTTTTACTTTTACTTTGACATGTTCATTGCCCTTTAAAACATACTACTGAATGATGTGCCCTTGTCCTTTAATTTATACGCTGTAAACAATGTACATTTACTGCAGTAAATTTACGAGTAAAAACATACGGAGTGACTTTTACGAATTTGTGCCTGTAAAGTTATGCTGCCTAACAAGTAGGCTGTCTTATCCTGATGAGTCATTTTAACAGTATTACCAAAGAATAATAAAGCACATGACGCTGGGAAAATAAACTTAACCCGAGCTTTGTTGAATTTCGGCAGGAATAAAAAAAAAATATCTCCATAAAAAAATAAATTTAAGTCACAGTGAGTATAAGTACATATATGCATATATTACAGTTCCTGTGGAATGGGTTATTTCAATTATTAATATTTTTAACTAGAATTATTACTAAGAATAGCGTATTCACGAAGGAGATGGATTATTGGAAAATAAGTGACTTACCCGAGAATGCGATTATGCCAGGTAAAAAGAGCAAAGCACAGAGAGGATGCATTTCGGCGGCTTTCTTATAATCCCAGATGGAAACAATCACAGGCGAGGGAGAGGTACCGCTGGAACTGGCTGCTTAAGCTTCAGCTCGCCGGGACTAAGGGACACACACGCGCAAACGCAGGCGCGCGCGCACTCAGGCGATCCCCGGCGGCGTCGCCGTTATGCCTCTGAAGCGCACGCATGCACGCGCGCACCTACGCGCACAGGTACACACGTGCGTGCTCAAACTCCGCGCGCTTTATCAATTAATCATTTATGATCCAGGAAGCCCCAGGAGCCAATTATAGCAGAGAGAATTATTCAATGAACTTCCTCTCGGTTGGTGAACAGGAATGATCTGCGTGTGTACAGACATCATGTACTCAGCTGTATCTACCTAAATATTTCACTGTTCATATATGTGCAGTCGTCTGTGTTGTATGTATGAGTCTATACCATAAATACGAAAGTATAGTCATTTTTGTGTTCAGATAACCACCCCCTTCCCCCCATGCAGCTTCCCGCCCTGTTTTAAACAGTGAAAGATTCCAAGTGCACTGTGTATTGTAATTGCTCTCCTGTGTGATTTATTATTTTTTTCCAATTTCTCTTGGAAATAACAGTGTTCTGTTTTATTCCCTTGTTTTTATCACAGGTGTAAAAGATATTTCTTGGCAGTGTTAACAACATATGTTCAGTGTTAACAATTTAGACTTAGCACACTGTTTACACGAAAAAGGCAGTATATAGCCGCGCTTCCCGTGACCACTACCTACTGTTACAACACTGGCTATTTGCTCTTAGCCTTACTGTGCCGCCTGCACTTGGGGCGACGTTTTTTTTTTTAAGGGTAGCCACCTGAATAAACCACTTAGTTTGGGTCATTTAAGTCAAACGTCCATCCTTCCATCTGCGTTTATGGCTCAGAGGAAATGACTGACTGCGCGTGTTTCACTGCCCGGGGGGGGGGGGGGGGGGGGGGGGGGGGGGGGGGGGGGGGGGGGGGGGGGGGGGGGGGGGGGGGGGGGGG